>JAVTVY010012131.1:0-58630 GCA_036873755.1 Hanleya hanleyi | reverse complement strand
CTTCACTTGATCCAGACCATCGCAGCCTCAACATGTGAGTTGGTAATACTTTATGTACATCCCTAGTATCTTCATTAGCTGAAATTAGATACAGAATAGTATACATTGTGTGCAGATGAAAATTTTGACGTTCATCTTGCTTTGACATTAAACTGTTCCACGATAGACCGATGTACGTAGTAAATGTTCCACATTATAAGCTGAGCCGAGTGTTACTCTCCAGTTGATTGAATACGAGCGCCGATCATTTCATGAAAGGGGCAAATCACGGCCTCGATGAAGGAAATAATTTTTGATTGAAATAACCTTGCTATACCACAAAAATATCTTTAACAACAAGAATAAAGTCGCGAACGACCTGTTGTCGTTGTTTATTGATAAACACGTAGAAATTGATCGTACGGTACAATCAATTGTCCTTCATTTCCTAATCGGACCAATACTGTACAACCAGTTGTATTAAATCGGACCAGCACTGTCTATCAGTTGACCTAAATCGGAGCGGCACTGTACCAACATTTGACATAATTCGGACCAGTACTGTACATTCAGTTGTCCTAAGTCTGACCAGTGCTGTACAATCAGTTGACCTAACTCGGAACAGCACTGTACCATCGGTTGTCCTAAATCGGACCAACAGTGTAAAATCAGTTGTGCTAAATCGGACCAGTCCTGTCTATTAGTTGACGTAAATCGGAGCAGCACCGTACAATCAGTTGACCTAAATCGGACCAGTGCTGTACAATCAGGTGTCCTAAGTCGGAGCAGTGCTGTACAATCAGTTGACCCAAATCAGAGCAGCACTGTACCATCGGTTGTCCTAAATTGGACCAGTTTTGTGCAATCAGTTGTACTAAATCGACTCAGTACTGTATAATCAGTTGTCCTAATCGAACCAGTACTGTACAGTCAGTTGTCCTGAATCGGACCAATACTGTACAGTCAGTTGTCCTAATCGGACAAAACTGTAGAGTCAGTTGTCCTAATCGGACCAATACTGTACAATCATTTGTCCTGAATCGGACCAAAACTGTACAATCATTTGTCGAGAATCGGACCAATACTGTACAATCAGTTGTCCTGATTCGGACTAAAACTGTACAATCTGTTGTTCTGAGTCGGACCAATACTGTACAATCAGTTGTACTGAATCGGGCGAGTGAGTGAATATCATTTAACGTCGCTTTCAACTATATTTCAGTCATATCACGACGTTCGGTCCTATTCCTTTTCACCCGGGAACCACACGGGTGGGGTCATATTCCTTTTCACATCCGGGAACCCCACGGTGCCTCAGCCAGTCGCCTCTTACGACAAGCTGTCTGAGGAGCTGAGGCCTATTCTTACCATGACATGCGATGTGCACAATGACATCGCAGGTCGATCCCCGGAAGCCCCATGGGGCTGTTCTAATCGGACCAATACTGTACAACCATTTGTCCTCAATCGGACCAATACTGTACAGTCAGCTTTCCTAATCGGACCAATACTGTACAATCATTTGTCCTGAATCGGACCAATACTGTGCAATCAGTTGTCCTGAATCGGACCAATACTGTACAGTCAGTTGTCCTGAATCGGACCAGTACTGTACAATCAGTTGTCCTGAATCAGACCAGTAGTGTACAATCAGCACCCGAACCCAAGGTACCAATATTTATGTACATCGTTAGGCATACGGATCCAGTCTTTATTCATTTCTGACTTAACACTTGATTTGCGTCAATCTTTCAACATAATGAAACACGCAAAATTTCGGAATTTAACTCGACACATGCAACTTTCGTCCTTCAGACGATCAAACGGTTGACAAGAAGAGCACTGGATACAGAGAGAATTATCTGTCAGGGGTTCGCTCAGACGCTGTTTCCAGCGGATATCGTTCAGACGTCGTGTCCAGTGGAGCTATTTAATCTAAATTTCTAATGAAATGAAGTGCATGGAATCACTATTTTTCCCCAGTCAGAAGGTCTAATTTACGACAACTGATTGTGCGTACTGGTCCGACTTAGGACAACTGATTGTATAGTGCTGCTCCGCATTAGGACAAATGGTTGTATAGTACTGGTCCGACTTAGCACAACTGATTGTATTATCCGTTTAACACTGATTCAGAATTGGTATATTGATAGGGCACTCTGTACACCAAGGCACTCTCCTTGTGCAGTATGAAGCTTTACAGTACGGTACTGAATGTGTTTTCATTCAAACTGATGTAAGCATATATTAAACTCTCCTGGCACAGTATGAAACTTTACAATATGGTACTGAATGTGTTTTCATTCAAACTGATGTAAGCATATTTTTAACTGTCCTGGCGTTGTATGAAACTTTACAGAACGGTACTGAATGAGCTTTCATTCAAACTGATGTAAGCATATTTCTAACCTCATTCAACTAATGTAAGCATATTTTTAACTCCCCTGGTGCTCTTTGAAACTTTACAGTACGGTACTGAATGCGCTTTCATTCAAACTGATGTAAGCATATTTCTAACCTCCTTCAAACTGATGTAAGCTGATTTCTAACCTCCTTCAAACTGATGTATTGATGAGATATGTAAGAGACATTTGGCATATTTCATATTTTAAACCTCATTCAAACTGATGTAAGCATATTCCAAACCTCTCTAAATACAACTTCTGTAGCATACACAGATCCGCCTGTCAAATCCTGCGCAGTATGAAGAAAACTCAATGATGATATTAGTTTGAGCTGTACAGATGTAATTCGACTGGTTTTCATTTTTCTTTGCTTCATCAGTTCTATCCAATGGCATCTTCCTTGTCGGAGCACGTGGTGGACTTGTTGCCGATGACTGGCGATGGGTGGACGGGCGGCTGATTAACCCAGATATCTGGTGCCATGAACACAAGGATACTGGACGTTGGCGGAATGCATTCGCGCAGTCCGGGATAAGATGTTTGGTTCATGTCACTGAGGCAATTTATAATGGATATTTTGTTTGTGAGCTGAAGGATTAATTCCATTTACTTGTTACCACAGTCTCAGCGCTGGCGATTGTACGAACAATGCAGTGTTACCACAGTCTCAGCGCTGGCGATTGTACGAACAATGCAGTGTTACCACAGTCTCAGCGCTGGCGATTGTACGAACAATGCAGTGTTACCACAGTCTCAGCGCTGGCGATTGTACGAACAATGCAGTGTTATCACAGTCTCAGCGCTGGCGATTGTACGAACAATGCAGTGTTACCACACTCTCAGCGCTGGCGATTGTACGAACAATGCAGTGTTACCACAGTCTCAGCGCTGGCGATTGTATGAACAATGCAGTGTTACCACAGTCTCAGCGCTGGCGATTGTACGAACAATGCAGTGTTACCACACTCTCAGCGCTGGCGATTCTACGAACAATGCAGTGTTACCACAGTCTCAGCGCTGGCGATTGTACGAACAATGCAGTGTTACCACAGTCTCAGCGCTGGCGATTGTACGAACAATGCAGTGTTACCACAGTCTCAGCGCTGGCGATTGTACGAACAATGCAGTGTTACCACACTCTCAGCGCTGGCGATTGTACGAACAATGCAGTGTTACCACACTCTCAGCGCTGGCGATTGTACGAACAATGCAGTGTAGATGGTGTCATAGATACACATTACTGGTGGCTGGACTGTTTGGCTTGAAGCAAATTAAACAATTTCGCTTTCGATAGACTTAATAGCATCTGTTTATGTACATTTTTAGTTTATGTCTGATTAGAATCGTAACTGAAGTGTTTACTGTGTCAACTTAGTTGCCACGTGCATATTTGTTCATATGTCAAGCCAATACTGTTTTAATCATGAGAGAACAATTCGACAAACACGCATTCGACACGGTGTATTATTGATTGATATAAACTTTACAGTGGTATCATCTCGGTGAGAGCAAGGTTGCTACCGGTAATGCTTTCCACCGAGACGCGTCATCAAAAGTGAACGCTTTCCCCATCTTGGATTTCTCATACATGAATAAGAAATATTTGTTGACGGAGCAATATATTTTTACAGGATGTATCGAACGATTTTAAATGTTAATAGTGGTTTTATATTGACCAGAGCAAGACTGGTAATGTTTTGCACCGAGATGTGACCAGGAAATTTCCATGCCAACATAATCGAAAAGGTCCATATGACGATGTACTTTGACACGATGTTAAAAATTTAACAGTATCGTGGTTATAAACTCAGAACGTTACTCAACGGATTATTTTCAAATTTGCTAGACCATTACACGACGCTTTGTATTGACTCCATTTACAGACCACGAAAATACTATATATAATGCAGTGCCAACATAATAACAGATGAACATGTGTAAATTGCAAACATATAAAAAGAATGTATGTGGTTTAGCTAAGATGAAACAGGTAATATAAATCAGAAATGGAGCATAAACTAGTCAATTAAAGGAGGGGGGGGGTGGCGTAATGTCACACTCAAGGTTGTTTCACTCATATGGTGACAGTCAGTTTGGTTGGTGGAGGAAACCGGAGTACCCGGAGAGAGCCACCGCCCGTCGGCAAGTAACTGACAAACTTTCACACATGTACCAGCCGGGCTCGAACCCGTGCCTATTCAGCGGTGAGAGGTTACCGGTCACTAGGGAAGCGCCTTAGACCATTCGGCCAACGAGGGCCCCTCAATTAAAGGAATTACGACCGTCTTGCATTTATAAAGGTCAAATACATGATATTGCACGTATTACGACAGTCTTGCATTTATAATTTAAAATTTAATTTAAATATTACACGGAAAGCTGACGTAAAATCGACCTTTTAAAAACACGTTTTGAAATAAATAATTCTACATCAAAGCTATTAATACTATTATATTTCTTTCTAAGATCGATTCTAGAGTACGGACAGTAGAAGAGTTGTGGTAGATACTTCATGTAGGAAGATGTTGTCTGAGTCTTTGTGCAGTTGAAAACAGACGTCAATTTTCGGCCAGATGTTTTATTTCTAACTTATGTATTTTGTCCACAAATACGGCATAATAAATTCGTAAATAATAATCTATGTAAAATAAAATAGCTTTGCCAACTTTCCCTCGAAGAAAAGAAGAAATTCGGAAGAAAATTTTATGGTTCCCCACTTGCTCGTCATTTTGAATTTACCAATGATCTTCTGCTCGATGGGTTAGTGTAACGGGATAGATTTACCTGTTCTATTATAATTGTTGTGCAGCTGTGTTATGATATGACCAGTTGTCGCCGCACATGTTATTTTGGCGGGTCACCACTTCGGGAACTTCAATGATGTATTTTAGTCTTCACAGTTTTTATGAAGATCAGCTATAATTACCGTTATGACACTCCGGTGCCTAGTAAATATCGGCAAACTATTGTGGTTAATTAAATACTCTTTTTATACTGTAAAACGATCATTTTACCGACTTGTAGCGAAGGAGGCCATGTTGTTTCAGTACATTTTTTCTCCAACAGAGGACGTGTCATTTTAACATGTAATTTGATACCATTATCTTCCCTTAGTTCTGGAACAATGTCATAGTTCATTTTTATTGGCATATAAAAAGCCTCTCTGAATGGCTAGAATCCCCAGACTCTTGCTGGGACCTTCGCAGAGTACATTTTCGGAACGCCAACCAAATTATCAAAATTACCTTAGTTACCATGACCCAAGCGCTTGTAAATACCAGGAAAGGCATGGTAAGAATTGATATATATATCTCTAAATTTCTTAGAGATATTTTCTACCTGGAAAAATAATTATTTTCATTATTTTTCTATATTCTGTACCACTTTGGAGGCTCATCAAAAATTTCCACCAAGTCGGTGTTCCACCAAAGTTGTAACTTGGAATCACCGGTTTGGTGTTTTCACCAAATATTTATCTTGAGACATTTCAAGCCTTGTTGTTATTAATTAACAACATTTTACCAGGAGTTTGCCTTATTCCAAATCAGATATTTTCCACCAATTGGTGAATTACACCAAATTGGTGAATTCCACCAATTACTTATATTACACCAATTCGGATTTGTTTACACCAATTACCAATTGGTAACACTGTGGATTATATATATACATTTGTTGGTACATAAAGTATCTTGAACTTTACTCAAACTCTTTGTGTCTTTCCTTGTGTTCCACTGAGTTGCATGCTATTCACCTGGTTCAGGTTAACCACTTACCCGCTGCAGTAACGCAAATCAAATATAAATAAACCGCTCGACCAGACGTTACATTATGCAGTTAGGCTCAAAATGACCACAATATGATAAGCTACAAAGAGTCACGGAGTGTCAGCTCTCATTTTCTTATTTTTTGTCTTTTCGGAGACATATTATCCTTAGAAAATGAGGAATTCCCACAAGAATTTAAGCACACTGTACTTACGTGGATAGTAACAAACCTGTGTTGTCCTCCACATTGATGATTCATCTTTGTACATCCTGGGGTATGTTGATTCAAGAACTCGAGGGATGCCGTATCACATTTGAAACAAAAGTTTCGCAAAACAGTTCTTTGGGTGACGATAAATGTAACTGGTGTGAAACATGACATCGATGGCAGGAAGAAACTTAGGATTGGTGTAGATTTTACTGAACAATGACGACCCATCGTAGACGCCAAACAACAGACATGCGAAGATAACACAGCCACGTGGTGGGGCGATCAGGGGAATCGTGTGGAGAAACTGGGAATCGTGACGAAGCCATGGAGTACCTTGTGGAGAACCATGGATATCTGACTGCCAGATACCCATTCGGGCATCATAGTGAATCCTCTGGGGAATCGATCTGAAACTCAAGGGGTCCCAAGCATTTTTGGTATCATGATGAATACCCGTTTTACTCACTCCGAAAGGTGTCACTAGGAAAGTATGTCAGACATACTAAACATGGGCATATTCAGTGAAGGATGTTTTACAGCTTAAGAATACTCATCTAATATGCAACAATCCACTGATGCGGCTCAGGGCAGGCGCGCCAATGTCATAAATGCGTGGGAAATGAGCTTTAAAAGACTTTCTCTGATAAATGTTCAAGGTGCCGTGCTATGATGTTACCGACACATCACGAAGGAACGACATATTATATAAAAAATATTAGAGCGCATTCAAGAACGCCCTATTGGTTCCAGTTTTATTTTTAAAATGCAATATTTGACCCATTCAATCCCATACTAAATTCAGACAAGAATTATAACCAGTTTTGGGGTTGGAGTGATCCAAATTCTGTAGAACTTAGCAAAGGTGCCGTGTCTCTGACGTTGAAGTAATTCTGAACAGCCTGGTGATATAGCAAATACAACACATATCACGAATCGTTAGATTCTTGGTATGTGCTTTATAATAGGTTGATCGAAAGACTATACTGTGAAGTCATGTGGCTCTGTCAGTATGTCGGCACCTCTTCCCACTTCCCTATATGTGTTGTAATTTCACACTTGATTCCTTGTTTCTTATCAGTCGCCTGCATGTCATTTTACCTACTGCCCGTTTTTTTCATTTATTTTCATTTATTTTCATTATTTGAAGTTTTTCCAACTTTAAAATACTTTCCAAGCGCACTTTCCCTCTTTGAACATGTTAAAATCAGTAAAATGTTTAAACCATCATCATTTCGCTCAACAGCCTCAAAGACACATCAAATCTGATGATGGAAATGGAAATATTGATGAAAATAATGTGCTCCAGCAGAAAATCCTGTCAGGGGAGGTAACTCGTTTGTCTCAAACATGGCTGCCGAATGATGTCGTCCTAAATTTATGTTACATGTAAATAATGAGTAATGAATAATAAAAACTAAGACCTGCCCGCATCACTTTTGCAAAACAGGTTAACGGGGAAACGAGGAATCAATTATCATTAGCCTTACAGTTGAGGTAGTATACATATCGAAGTAAAAATAATGTCTGCAATATAACCAGAATGTACATATTCTTTCAGCTAATTGGGCACGGTGTTTGATAATGATGGCTTGCATTTCATCCTCAAGTTAACAATACAATAGAATACAATACAATATTTATTTATCCTCAAAATTACAAACGTAAAACACTAGCTCGCAAGAGCTAATATATCTGAGCTAATTAAATAACATAAATAACACAATACAACAAATAAAATAATAGGCATAAAACAGAGGCATGAATCAGTTAAATATTGATATATAAATAAGATGCAATAAATTCGGATTAAAATATCGCAAAGGAAAGCACGCGTCATGACTTAAAGCTTTATATCACAGATGCATAGAATTTAAAAGAATGTGAGGGTTAAAAGTCAGTAAATCATTCAGCAATAAATACAAATTAAGATCAAATTATCAATTCATAAGTTACCAAAATTACAATTACATCTAAAACCGGTCCATGACTTAACTAGTCTCCTAAAAACTTGAATATCGGTAGTTTGTCTTAAAACGTTTGGTAACTCATTCCAAAGTTTGGTCCCAATGTGGGAAAAAGAATGGAGACCAGCATTAACGGTTCTCCTATGTTGACTAGTTATCGTGCTTTTCTTTCTGAGATTGTAGCCACAGTCCTTTGCAATAAACATGTCATTCATATAAGATGGGTTGGTTTTGTTGAAAGATTTGAAAACCTCTATTGCTATTGTTCGTAATCGAGATAACTCAAGACTGGGTAACTTAGCTCTCTTAAAGCTGACATGGCTTTATTTAATGCACGAATGGTAGCGAAAAAAAAATATTCACAGATTTTAGTTCCAGTTGAATAATACCCGGCTGAACTAATCCGAGTGCCGAGTTCACGTCGCTATTCTGCCAACTTCTCAGCCGAGTACATTTGCCTTCGCCGCATATATAAAGCCTGAATCGACTGAGGACCTTGCCAGTCTGAACAGACTCTCGGACAGTCCACATCATATGTATGCTGTTGTTGTTGTCACCAGCACATATTCGGACTGTGAGCATCATATGCTATAACACAATAACTCTCACACAATATAAAGATATCTTGAAAAACCTGGGCAATATAATTAGGGATATGACTATTCAAACATGGTTCAGACATACCAGTGGGTTTTCCTCGAAACATGGATCACTTGTCTATAGTAGGCTCCATGCCCAAAAGAAAGACACTTGTTTATCCCGTCACAGGCTTCTCCGGCATTGTTTGTCAATTTACCTCCCTCGCCAAAAACACGAAGGGGCAACTGTTCATTCTATTTCATGATTATCAGTTGAGGCTCGATATGGTGCAATTCGATTGCGTTGTGAATTCAGCTTTTTGATACCGACTTCAAAATACTGTAATTCGGAAATTTCATTCCAAAGTAAGAATTGTTATATTTTATGTCTACTAATCAGGCCTGCTCGCACTCGATTGCAAATTCCTAAAGACGGAGGTATAAGCTGAAAGGTACATTGATTCTGATTGTCACCCCGTCCATTTTTAACTCATCCATCAGTAGTATAGAAATGCGAAATCTCTTAGCATTCTTTGTTGGGAAATCGTGGTGGATGAATGAAGCGAAAATGACCCTTGACGTTCGGGTGGATGCAAAACAGAGGCTTAAAAAAACATCCGGACATCTAAAAAATTCGAAAAAAATAGACCGTACACCCAGGCAAATGGGCCTATATGCACAATATTGGGTCCACTTTGGTCGTGCAGGATCTCGAATTGAACGCTCGTCGACGGCATTTCGGGTAACGTAACTGTCGATCTGATAAAATAAGGTAGATTCGTAGTCTTCCTCACTCAGGTTTGGGTGGGGTACAGAATCACAGGGGCATGGTTTTATAAATCTGCAGTCCGTATATATTTGTCTCTGGGGTCATACGACTTCTTGTCAGCACGTCGGCATCGTTTTCCACTACCCTATTAGTGTTGCGTTTCATTCCCTGGAAGGTAGCTTGCTTATCAGCGGCCGTGCTTTCAGTTGTCAGTGGGTGGGGTAGCAGTATCAGTCAATGGACTGTCAGTGTCCGTCAGTACGCTTTCACTGTCTGCGTCAGCTTCTCTTCGCCCATGTATATGATTTTGGTGTGGCATCATATCGTAGCTTCTGGTGAACGTCGGGATTGCTTTTATAGACCAAACACAGTAATGCCCTGCAAACACCTGTATTACCATCCGAACGCCCTAGTAGTTTAGCTCAGAAGCTTTGAATGGTCTAATTGATCACGTGATATCGTATGGAATTGACAATCAACGAAACGTAGTGAAGCGTGCCAATACCCGACGTTACGCTTTTCACTAGTCTGAACGCCTTAACGCTATATCGTAACGGCTTATCGCTCTATCGCAATGCCATAACGTCATCGCACACACATGCTCAATTTCACGTTCGGCTATTTCTGTATTGGCGGCACTTAGCCTTTCACATAGAACGAACAAAGACCCTCCCATGGGGAGCGTATGAGAATGACGTAGTGAGCCGTCTGCGAAATAGTGCCTTTGATAATCGAGCGATTCGGTCGCATTTTATTGTGTAATGAAGTTAATTGTAATCATAAGAAGATAATGCATTCCAATTATACAAAAATATTTCTATGTTGAATAATAGTAGTTGGTGCCATGGGGCGGTTTTGTCAACCTCACAGGGTGCAGCCATATCGGAGAAAAGTTCCGCCGCAAATTAATTGTGTGCATGCACGAACGTGATCCCGTTTCCACTCCCAGAAATCCGCTAGGTCAGAGGTCACTTTCGCAGCTACTGAGTTCTGTGGCTAGATGGACACATTTTTTTAGGATTGGGCATTGACCCTTGATGGAAGTCATGTCATCGCCCAAAACGATATCCTTTTACGGCTGTGTCTTTACCTGGGGGTGCCGCTGATATAATATAGATTGTAAGTGATGTCATACATAGAAATGACGTCATCATTAGAAGCGGATTTAGGGTTACCACCAACAGAGGCGGTGAAAACCGCGATCAAATTATGAAAACAGCACTTTCAGGATATGTTGCAATTACAGTACTCTGGGCTGTCCGAAGACGCTTAGGAATAGAGCAGAACGAATGGATGATCATTTCACACGAACAAGAGCGAACATGGTCGAGGATGCGTTTGATACACTTACAATAGCATAGGCGAATTGTAACCGCACCCATCGCGAATCCCACAGCTTTGTTGTCGTAGGGATGACGTAGGGGATAAACGAAATGTGTGATACACGAAATGCTTGTTGTGTAAACGCAAAACGCTCGTTGCTGTTGTTGTTGCTGTTAATCCTTCTTTCACTCATTCGATTGCGTCAAGGCGATAAGACATTAGATGCTATATTTAGTTGGGTGTGTGAGTGTAAGGATCTTACTCCCCATCATTAGAGCAGTGCGCTGGGCACGATTCACTCAGTAGCTCACTCATTTATACCTACATGTAACCCCATCATTCAGTCACATTCAGTTCTGTAACTCCGATAACATGCAGGGGGTGGTAACTTATCAGGCTAGACTCATCATGCCCTACTGAGCGCAACCTATCGCCCGCGCTATCCCACAACCCTTTTAAAAACATGGTGTAATGACCATTGCTGGCAACATGTCCTGTAATATCCATTATTCCGAATTTTGTGTTTGTCCAGAATATCATTTTGCATCCACCTCCCAGTAACCTGGCCCGAAGAACCCTCGACGAATGCTTCAATACGAGACCCTGTACAACCCATGTGGACCTAAGTGACCTATTCAAGTGGTCATAGTGACTGAATGCCAAAGGTTGGAGGTCAGATACGCCAAATTTCTCAACCACGAATGCTAAAAGAATTCACCTTTCTATACAACTGGTGGATAGGTCAAAATACTGAAAGGGCTGACATTCGCAATACGGGCTCTCAATTTGTAACTCCGTATTTTAGAATTTGCCATTCTGGTTTGCACAAATAGTCTCCAACAGCAACAGCAAGTCTCGCACAGTAAACGGTCAACATGGGTTGGCCTGTAGCGGTATCGTCATACCGGGTATCGAAAAAGAGAGCGCATGTGGAGTGCATCGTGTAGAGCCTCAAGAATTATCAAATGAAAAACCGTCGCTTCGTGCGCCCTCTTCGCCGAGTCAGGTGAATTGAAATACAATGCTGTAGAAACCGGTGACGGGACCAACAGGTTTCATTGTGTTGAAGAAATACTGAAAGGTATGTCTAAATCGTGTATAGTTGTCAGATCCTTCAGATTTTATTACCCATTTTTCAGATATATTTGTACTGTTTGCGAATCAATGTGATGTGATGCTCACAGAGCTCAAATTTTGACTGGTGACAACAAGATGAATATGATGTGCGCTGAGGAGTGTCAGTTCAGCCTGGCAAGGTCCCCAGTCGAATCAGACATTATATATGCGGTGGAGGTAAATGTACTTGGATGAGAAGTTGGCAGACTAGCGGCGTGAACTCGGCACTCGGATTAGTTTCGCCGGGTATTATTCAACTGGAACTAAAATCTGTGAATATATTTTTTTCGCTACTATTGGTGCATTAAATAAGGTCATGTCAGCTTTAAGCTGGCTAACGCATCAATTATCTTGCCCGTACAAGGTTCAAGCAGCCTTCGCTGGGTTTAACTTATTAAATACCATATGCTCCCTCACCGTTATTCCCACAATCATGCCAAAGTCCCCTTTCCGATTTAAGCTATTATGTAACTCTAACCTACAGACCATTTTACAAACACAACCTCGGCAAACATTAACCCTATCTGGCCTGGGTTTTTGGGACCTGTCCAGGCCTGGGGGGGAGGCCGAAATGGCCCCCCCTAATTAATTTTCTTACCCCTTGAGCTAGGGGCTGAACCTTATTACATTATACCCTTGGGTCAAGCTCTACCAGAAAATGTAAAAAAACCAAGATGGCTACTTTGATGACGTCACAGTGACGCCATTTTGAAAAACGGCATTTTTTGGTCGATTTCTCGGTCAGATTTTCCGAATTTTTTATTTTTGCAATTTCTCCACAAAAACTGCATGAAAAATTAGCAAATATTAATGTGATATGAAATAAAATAGTTTTTGCCCACTTTTTATTGCGGAAAAGCAGAAATTTTGAAGAAATATGACAGAAAATCACTTTTCCGGTATACCACGGGGCCGCCATATTGAATTTATCCATGATTCTCTGCTCGGGGGGTTATGAAAATAGGCTCAAAATGACCCCAATAAGACAAATGATAAAGTCACGGAGTTTCAGCTCTCCATTTTTTGCCGTTCCGGAGATAATGCAGAAAGTTTGGTCAGGCCAGGTAGGGTTAAGCGGAATGTAATTATAGTCTGGACGTTGAGAGTTTTGAAATTGTAATAATATTCATCCAACTTATTTTTCGTTGTACCTTTCCTTTCCATTTTCTGAATAACATTTTAAATCTGCTGCTATGTAGTATTTGTCACATTGTTTCAATGAATCAGCATTAAACTGGATCAAACGTAATACGCGAATAATTAAACTCTGTTTAGTAAACGAAAATGCATAAACGGAAGTCTTCCCAATAGTCCATGCAGAGATTATGATTAGCAGGCATATGGTCCAAGAATATTTTCAAATATTACAAAAGACTAACCAGAGAAGTGTTATATTACAGTTACAACAAATGTAGTATCCCAAACCTGTAATCAGGATATTTGAGCACGCAACATTTCGGTATGTGACATTTCGGTAAGCAACATTTCCGCACGCGACATTTCGGCACAAAATGAAGGGTACGACGTTTCAGCAACTTTTTGTCTCGCCAAATTAAGCTGAATATAAAAAAATTAAAATATTTTTTAACATATTTTAACATACGAATAGATCATTTTAAGGGTTACCAAGTTAAGGATTTTCGTAGTTACCCACGACTATCCGCGACAGTTCGATAACCTTATTTAGACATATTAAGGTTGGTTGATGAGGTCAACAGTTATAAAATAACAATATGTCTTTCTAAACCAACTACATATGTGAAATAAAGTTGCCGAAATGTCGCAGAAATTCGCGACCAGAAAACCTACAACTTGCTAACCCCTAAAATGACATGTTTATACATTAAAAATATGTCTAAAAAAAGATGTGAAAATCATAAATTTTAGTAATAAAGGTGCAGAAATGTCGCGTGCTGAAATGTCATACTCTCCACTTTGTGTCGTAATGCCGCGTTCCGAAATGTCGCGAATATTCAGAAAGAACATGTCTGAAAGTGTTGCTAAATTCAATCATCGTTGGAGAACGTTATGAAATGCAAAGATGAAATATCTCATTTGAATTTTGTTATATACCGTAGCTTCGATTCCTGTATTAGTGGTTGCAGACTGTGTTATATAAGGCTGTGATGTTTTTATCTGTAGGTTATATCATGGTGATAGCTCCAATTATCAGATCCTGAGTAGTAGTATAACAGCATATTCGACCCACTTGACCTACTTTTTTGGTGTCACGTGAAGGTCACGTGGCCGTAAAGGTCAAGGCCGCTATAAGTCCGTCAGGTGATAGGAAATGACATTTGGGGGTATGTATTCCTCCGCAGTGATGCGGTCCGGCGGTGATACGGTAGCGGGGAGAAGCCTCCGCGCGCAGAATGTGGTCCCGGGAATTCATATACACGGGGAAGATTCTCCGGGAATGTCCGGGAATCTCCTTGAATGTCCGGCAATCTCCGGGTATGTCCGGTCATCTGCGGCAATGTCCGGACATCTCCGAGAAAATATAAGGGTCAATAAGCCTGTAATGCCAAAGCATCAATGGAATGCATGGAACAGGCTCCGCGACAATATTGCCAGAACTATGCCCAGCATAAATGGCAAGTGCGGAACGCTCGTCATCGCCATGCAGTGCGAGAATGAAAAGGGTCCTAGCGGAACTAGAACCCGAGTTACTTGCTCCAGAAGCAGACACGTTATGCACTACACCATACAAACCAAGGTTGAAAATATCCTTATATATCTACCAGAGGGCAGATGACTATACCTCTAAGGTGGATAGGCCCATACTGGCTCAGTGAACAATGTTTAGCCTAATGGGAAACCCACACATGCTCATTTGCGGTATGGGTTGTGGGATCTCGTCTTACCCCGTAGAACACGATGGGCGTGGTCTCGAAGCTAGGCGGTGAATGTTTTTGAACAAGGCAAAGTGCGCATGCGCACTGGACGAGTAGCGCTGGGGTGGACGTTTTGGGATCGAGGTGGGCCCCTAGTGGTTCGATTGGGTCGGGTGAGCTCTCGTGAGGGAGCATCCGACTGGATAGGCTTGACGTCGAACATTCTGCGCATGCGCAGTAGAAAAAGGGTACTGGAATGGACGTGCTGGGATCTAGGTGGACCCCTAGTGGTTTGATTGGGTCAGATGATGTGTCGTGAAGCATTCTTGAGGGTCCATCCGAGTGGACTAGTGCGTCGTCTGTTTTCAACATTCTTCACATGCGCAGACAGGAAATTGGGGGAAAAGGGTATGGAAGGGACGTTCTGGGGTCTAGGTGGGCCACTCTTGGTCCGAATGAGTCGTCGGAGGTATCAAGTGAAGCTCTCATGAGGAAACGTCCGACTGGATGGGTGTGAGGTGGAACTGATGTCAGTCTGCGCATGCGCATTGGAGAAAGTGTATTGGAATGGACGTTTTGGGGTCTACGTGGACCCCTAGTGGTCCGATTGGGTCGTTTGGGGTGTCATCGTGAAGCATTCGTGAGGGTCCATCCGACTGGACTAGTGTGTCGTCCGTTTTCAACATTCTCCGCATGCACAGACAGGGAATTGTGAGAAAAGTGCACGGGAAGGGACGTTTTTGTGTCGAGGTGGGCCACTCTTGGTTCGAGTGGGTCATGGTAGGTATCAATGTGGAGCTGTCGTGGGGAAGCGTCAAAATGGATGGGTGGGGTGTGGAAATAGCGTCCATCTGCGCATGCGCAGTAGAAAAAGTTTATTGCAATGGACGTTTTAAAGTCGATGGTGTTTGTCGGAAGTCTTATTGTGCTATGGATACGCACTTGGGCAGTAATGAAGAAATAGTGAGTTTGAGTAATTGAGGGACCACTATTGTTCCGATTGGGTTATGGGAGGTGTCATAGTGAAGCACTTGTAGAGTCCTACTGGATGGGTGTGTCGTGGGAGTAAGGCTATGGTCTGCATACGCAGACAGAGTACGGTGGGGGAAAGGCATTTGAAGGGCCGTTATGCTTTTTGGACACTGGGTTCATCACCCTTTCGCATGGAATATACTTTGACCATATGTTTCCTATTCCTTTAAAGTGCCACTGTTTGTATTTTAAACGATAAACGGTCCATAAAGGCCGGCCTGGTATATACCGGAAAATGGTATTACATACACTATGAGTCAGAGTTTGGTCTGAATCGCTCTCCATTACCAATGTTGGCTCTTACACTCGTCAGTTGGATTATATCGGCTTTTCCGTGACTTATTATCTACCTATTTAAAATCGGTAGCTCAGTTACTGACGTTGGTATTTGAACCATCATTAAAATATTAACCCCCCAGATAAACTGGAGATATTACAAGTCACCCATAGCCGCATGTCGGACCGCATGAGCCGAAATCCCGATAAGCTTCTCGGTCATCCGCGCCTCGACCTTTGGTCGCTCATAATCCTGTCTGGCGAAATTTTGCTAATCCTGACATGGACATCACGGCGATTTCTTTCGTTCTACAGCCAGGAAGATCAAATTACATCTTATCGACGTGTCCAACCGATAGCGGAATTTTCGGGCTCTGGTTGGATTGACATGGCTGAAAACGGATTTCCTAGCCGATAGAAGCCGCATTCAACCGTTCTATTGTATTTTACTGATACAGGTAACTGGAGGACTTAGGTTTCGCTTCCACGATGAACTGCGCATGTATAACAGTTCACAAGCTAAACCCCTGTTTAAATATTGACTTGTCTTCCGCTGTATTTTGTTGAGTTTGCTTTCTCTTATTAACAGAAGATAACTGTGTATTTTATATGAGAAAAATGCCGTTAATACAGTCGCACAACAACAAAATAATCGTCTGGGATATTTCATATATTTAATTAAAGTGGCTAGATTACTGCACTAATGCAGAGATTTGGTAAAGAAAATATGAGTAATATTTTTACAAAATATTACTAGCTAATAATATATCTTCATTAGATCGAAAAAGGCTTCCTGATAGAATGTAATATGTATATCGGTAAGTATGATGAGTTATTCACTTACATTTGATCAAATAAAGAGGGCAATAATCGCAACACGAGATTGTTATTCTTCGATGAATAAATTGAGAGAATATGAGTATGACGAGATTGGAGGATCGAAAGTATCACATGTAATATAAGGTTGCCTTACTCAAGAGTGAAATGGTTAAAAGACGTACCCTCGCTTATACTATACCATCGGCATTTGTATAGACGAGAACTCCGAAAATTCCCAATAGAGGACAGGAGGAAATCGCATGCTTCCACAACTCAACTAAAAGCACAATTTTAACTGCTCTGCAAACTGACCGAGCAAACTGACATCTCAACATTGTATTACATTACTTCAGATAACAATTCATATTTAAGTATGGATATCACTGAGATATTGTGATGACATGTTGGAATGATTATAGTATATGCAAACTGAGCAATAAGGTGTCTCCCTCGCTAAACTTTTTGCCTGAAATAATTAAGCGCGATTTGATACGAAGACAGCTTCGATATTGTTTAGCTATCAGCTTTGTGGATTTAGAAACAACTCCGCCTGTTAGCCAACATCCCTACGCAACAACTGGCGGTCACACCGAAATTATAAGATAAACAAATTTGGTTGAATTCAACGACTGGGAGTTGTGTTTGTGACTGTGTGAATTATTGTGGGGTTGTGGGGGAGGGGGGTGTAGGTGAAAGATTGACGACGACACAGTATGAGAATGGGGATTAGTATTGACGGGGACTTATCCACATATTTAGGCATCCGTGACGTTATATAAACACGTGACCATAAGAGACGTCATCCCCGGAAGTCACCTTTGACACGGATGTGACGTCACCGGATGTGAAGTCATCCGTGATTGCATCCGCCTCTTCATTTACAGTTTCATTTCCTCCCGCCCCTTAGAAATACGACATAATAGGGGTTGTATATACTACTATGTACAATCAAAGATGCTTAATTTCACAAAATAAAATTGAAGGTATATATTTTTACTTCATTGGCGTGATTTTTCTGTTTTTGTGTATCATATTTGTCGTAGCGATAAATGTCATCCGGAGAACACTGGTCAGTCCAGTGGATCAGGCGAATGGAATACCTTGAACAACTTAAACGGGAATATAAAATATTCTTAATGTTTAGATCGAATCGCGCGCTTATCCTGCGGTTCAAAAAGTACTAGAACAACCTAAGGATTATTGTAGTATGTATTGGATGATGTAAAAAGTACAGGGCGGTGTACCATAACGTAACGGATATACAGGTAAAACATGAATGATTTACAAAATCTTGCATCGGACGTCAACAGGCGACATCGGAGAGAATACCGAGCGGTGTACAAAGTACCAGAGCGTACAAGAAAACAAATTGGTACGGAAAAAACTTGAACATTTAATCAGAAAACGATACAAAAAACAAAACAGACGAAATGTTGTATCGAACATGTAAAATAAATGCCCTACTGCGAAAGCGTACCAGACGGTAACAGAAAACAGCGTATAATAAATCTATCACGGTACGAACGAAAAGATCACAGCCAGTTCTATAATTTTCTAACAGTATACTTGGGGAGACCGACCAGGAAAGATAGGCGAGATGATTCCAAATCAGACAGACCAGAGTGCGATTAAACCATACACCGGGTGCGTTAGGAAACGGCAAATTATAGTCGTTATTTATATTTGACATACCGTTCACAATATTGTATGGGACATTACAGGAGAGTGTACCAGACGATATAAAAAGTACCGGGCAGTGCAGCGAAAAAGAAAAAAAATGGCAGAAAACCTGTTGATTTAATTTCGAATTTACAGTATCGGGTGATGAATGAAGTAACGGACGATATAAGCAAACAGAACGACTTAAATATCTCGGTCTGATCTATCATATTAATAATTGCGCGACTGTTTTTCTTGAGCTGCGAGCAAAACTAACGCACATTTGTAACCACAAGAATTCGCTTGTCGCATTCAATGTTAATTTATTTCTGTCCTTTACTGCCTTTGTGATCTGGTAATGGTTATTAAGTGACATAATTTCTTGCGGATAGCAACTTCCTAAATAATTCTGCAAATAAACCGAATCATATAGCAGACTGCACCAGTCTTTCTTCTAGTTGTACAAGCATATCAGTTTAGCGGATTAGCTGTAGCCCACGATTCATTTAAGTAAAACAAACATAAAACAAACACATGACCAACATCAAGCTATAGTTTATTGCAGATTTTATTGTGTTTAGATCCGTGCACTTTTGAGGTGTCAATTCATGAATAGCTTTGAAGTCCAACAGCAAAATTTTACCAAGAACTCCAACAACTGATAAAACTAAATTTTAAAAAGTCAGATTCCTTATTTTTAGACACCAATATCAGTGGATTGTATATAGCGGTGCAAAGACATTTCCCCCGATTGACAAAAATTTCTCCCTGGACATTTTCCGATATTTCCTCCTGTGGACATGCATTTCCCCCTTCCTATATGTTTTTACCTGCGGCACGCAGGTCTACGGGAGGCTCGCGTTGTTGTTGTTGTTCTTCTTCTTCTTCTTCTTGTTCTTGTTCTTGTGACTTTTTGAAATGCGCATGCGCTAAGACAGTGTGATCTCTGCCACATTTTTCTTTTCAACCTCCGATTTACATGACAACACTGTCTTCAAGCGCGTTTGAATTCATTTCCAACTATATTCGGTGGAATGAATTATTGCTTCGTTAATTATTATATATGAGAATAGTGTGAATAACGTCAAAGGACCTACGAAGTAGGGTAGGCATTAGGACTCCGACACGCACTGAACTCTTGGACCGCCAGTTGAAATCCTGCCAATATTAAGATGGGCACGGCCCAAGTTAGAATGACCAGCGATTTTAATCAAAAATCACCAGCAATTTTCATCAAAAGTAGGTCCACTCGAAACATGCTCGCAACAGTCCCCTAATGCACCTTCATGCCCAGTGTGAATAACGTCACAGGACATAAGAAGTAGGGTAGGCATTAGGACTCCGACGCACGCTGAACTATTGGACCCCCAGTTCAAATCCTGCCTATATTAAGATGGGCACGGTTCAAGTTAGATTCACCAGTGATTTTAATAAAAAATCACCAGAAATTTTCATCAAAAGTAGGTCAGCTGGAAACATGCTGGTAACAGTCCCCTGATGCACTTTAATGCCAAAAATCAAGGTTCTAATATCAACGGTAACACTCAGATATAACATATCTCTCAGCTATAACATATATATAAATATTAATATTCATGAGTAGTAGGTGTTTAGCGGGTTCTGACTCAATGTTATATGTAATAATACCCAAAATAGTGTTTTTGTTACTTAAGATGTAATAATCCCTAATTTTCTGCATAATATGTTTTGTTACTTATAAGTAATAATCCCCATTTTTATATGTGGTATCACCTCAGTTCTATTTTTAGATCATTGGGAAATCCCTAAGGGTCGGAAGGGTGACCTTTTGACCTGGATGTGACCTTTGACCCGCGCACACAATCGCGGATAATCCGCGCGCGCGTCCGGATAACACGCGCGCGCTGCGTGGCGATCCGGTGATACATAGTATGTACTTATTATCTATTGCTTCAAAAAAATAAAACACAATCACAGCTTTAAAGTGGATGTTAATAGATACTTTTATTACTGATGTTTATTTGATGTCTGTAGTTGTGTAGATCTTTGTATGTATGTACTTATGATGGTGAAGTAGAGTTGAGCACAGCTTATCCACAAACAACATTTTCACAATGTTCACAGTCGCAGAGTTTTTGGCACGGACCGACTCCGCAGTTCGTACACTTCAGTTTGTTGGGCTATACTCTCTTCTTCTCCCCACGGGTCGTCAAGTTCCGATAACTCTATATCGCGTATACCAACACTTGTTGAAGTTCTGTTTACCGTTGTCAGTATTTTTTTTAGTAGGACGCCTACAACCAGTACCAGTAACGTCATCACACACGACATAACCCCAATAATGATGCGATAGTTGGAAACTAAAAAATAAATAAAAAAGAAACGATGTTTTAGTCAAAAGTATAAAATATGGGAAAACCTCCTTCTATGCCATTATTCTGATAAGTTTCATCATCTGAGCAAGAATGAGGAAATATAACAGCTTCAGTATAATCTTCCACAACGTTTGTCATTTAGATTTCATTTCCACCACGTGTCGTTCGATATTGAAACTGATTAATACACTTTTTGCTTGAGTTAAGCATATGTTAATTGTTAGGATCAAAATCAATATGACATGATTTATCTTAATTAATATCTCACTTTCTCTTCGCTCGACGACGCAGTCGCATGTGTTATTATAATCAAACGGTGGAGGTGAGCTAGGTATGGTTGTAGGTTCTTTCGTTGTGGATACTGTCTCGGTCGTCTGAGCTGTCTCGGTAGATGTAATCGAAGGAAGAGAGGATGGTGTTGTTGTAGATTGACAGTCGATAGATGTTGAGGTCATGGTTTCACTTGATGGATCAGTCGACATCGAAGTTGTTGTTTGTGGTGATATTGTTGTTGTTGGTAGTGTTGATAAGAATGTGGATATGACAGTATGACAAAGAACACCGTTAACAGCTGGTGGTGTTTTCCATGTCTTCACATCCTCACATGAAACTGGGCTGTCTGTCGGTGTTAATATTGTTTTCAGCTTCGGAAAATGAGCTTCGTCCAGGTGAAGGTGTAGTACATTCTTTGACGATATCAAACGTAATTCTACCACGTCTGAGTATTCCTGAGTTGAAGATACAACTCCGTTTAAGAAAACAACGCGATCACACCTGATGGATGGCCTCGAATTTCGACATTTGTGCAGATTATCTGCATAAGCAATAGTCGCTAGAAAAAGAACAAACAGTAGTTGACACATTTTCGCAGTAATATCAAGAGAATGATGGTCAGGGTTTAATTTGTTCTTATATATATATACTGCTTTGGTTTTCGAGTAAAGCCACTGACCGGAAACATAGGTTAACACTTAATTGTTTATGAAATGTTGGAACAGTTATTATAATTAACACTCCATGTTATGCTAGCTTTGAGGACTGGGAATGTTTCCCGCTGTTATTTTAACACAGTAGGTATGTATATACAAACACAATCACTTAAAGCATCAATGAAAGCCCTAAAAGTAACAAAAGATACGTACACACTTTGTTGCATAAATACACAAGAAAGTTATATTTAATTTATATTACAATATAAATTTGTTAAAATCACAAGAAATGTTGTAAATTATACTTTCCTGTGTTTACATACGAAATATGAGTTAACAAATGCGTCAGACGATTTTGTCGCTTCACATGATTAATTCTAATGAACCGACCATATGATTATCATCATAAAGTAATTGTTGTTGATAAGTTTGACTTTAGTTTGAATGAAGAAA
This sequence comes from Hanleya hanleyi, assembly GCA_036873755.1. Taxonomy (NCBI): domain Eukaryota; kingdom Metazoa; phylum Mollusca; class Polyplacophora; order Lepidopleurida; family Hanleyidae; genus Hanleya; species Hanleya hanleyi. Next base: position 36,162 of record JAVTVY010012131.1, on the reverse strand, counting down.
CATATTTTATTACTTGAGTTTATATGGTGTTTGCAGTTGTGTAGATGATAAACTGTAAGGAATTATGATTGCATATTCTCAACATGTACAGACTTGCATCTATACAGACTCCCACAAAGAGCTACATATATGAGTCATTTGCCCACAGTATTGTGAATACACCTGGTCCTTTATCTTTAATTCTCGACAAAGAGTCATGAGTCATGCTCTACATCATTATCAATAGCAAACTTGGATAAATTTGTATTTGCTATTGGAAAAACCCCTGTTCTATTCTTAGTATACCTTTGCCTTTATCTTTAGTTCTCGACAAGTATAGACACGTGTGTTTGACATAGAATTCTTAAAATACATATAAAATAATATAACACTTAGTAGATATCTGTATTCGATAATACATGTTTTTATGCTTCTTAGACATTATATTTTTTACGAATTACTATTAGTTTATCAATCTTATTATAATTTCAGTTATACTGAAATAAAATTCATTGTTCAAATGTTTAAAGGTAAATGATAAATTTTTGATACACTTAATACATAAATACGTTTGAACCAAACACAAATGGATAATATATACGGAAAAAAAATCTTACAGCGTGTTACAGCTGTCAATTTTCAGGACGGCGGGCGCGCCACAAAATTTAGTATTAATTAGTATTCATCAAAATACGTATACATAGTGTAACAAATAGAGATACACTGATTTCACTCATTCAGAATCACCGGGAGATGACGAAAGTTCCTTGCAGGATCAACCATAGATTGAATTTGACTAGCTTTATAACACATCCCATCATTAGGACTTTCCGATCGTTTCCTTGTATAAAACAAAAAATTAAATTCAATGTTCATCGTAACAAAACCCTTTGTCTGTAGTTCTCGACAAGTACAGACACGTCTATGCAGCGCAATAGACATTAAACAAAGATCCATGAGTCATACTATTGTTAATTCCCCTGTATTATTTCTCGACATGTAGACACTTGTCATAGTGATAATTACTCATCGCTTATAAAAACACACACGCGTATCGCTTAACCATCACTTCTCCCCCAAGAAGTGATTAGATACAAACGTTTCTTTCATATACCCACGGTCAACTACACATCAATATATTATAAGGAATAATAATAGGATAAACACCGCCTTTTGTGCACGCTTTTTCTTTACACGCTTTCTGCACGCGTGAGCCAGGTCTTTATGCGAGAAAGACCAGACAATGTAAGCGGTGACGACGTATGGCTATATCTTTAGAACATTTGACACTATTTTTGTGTTATTTGGTTACAGATTATTCGCTGCTGTTTTCTAAATTTTACATTAGGTAAACTCTTCTTGTCTTGTATTCTCGATATGTATACACTTGCATCTGTGTAAATTACCTACAAACAAAGAGGCATATGGGAGTTAATAAACAAGTTCAGACTTATCCATACCTATTAATACGTTCACGTATACAACCCTCTTCATTCAACATTCTTCAATTCCATTCTTAAATATCTCTCTAAACGATAATAAATGGCCAAATATCCCCTTTTGTTAAATTTTTATTGATGTGTGTCAACGCGTGTCAGAGCTCCTTTTCAGCCTGCTCTAGGCCATATTTACTCAATAGAAATCTGAATGTGTTAGACGGTCTTGGCAGTCTATTTGGAGTCTAGTTCACTTAAACTCCTGACAGACCTCCAGTCTAGTCTGTAGGTTACAGCGACAGAGGTGATAATAAAAATGCACGAGAAATTAGCAAAATGATTACATATTACACTGGTTTATTCATAGCTTCACATTTGTGATTATATTCAACCAATGCGTTTATCGTAGTTGACACAGGGCAGGTCACAATAAGCTTTAAATAGCCAATCTTAGTATTAAAATTGTCAAGTGGGAATATAGGTCTTGTTGAATTAAACAATGACATTCACTCCGAATGAAATCTTGTGCACTCCAGTAGGAAGTGGGCACCTTCTTTTAATGCCTTAATAACGACTTTGAGACTATACAACCTTGATTTTCCCATACATGACCACATCCTAGGGTAAATATCATTTTTCTCAGAAGTTCTGTGTATTTGATACTCTATTAGTCTCGATCTGTTCCATATATGTCTATGTGTAAATCATTGAATGTTTTTTATCAGTGATTTTGTGATTGCATCAATCATCTTATAAATGATTTTGTGATTGATTCAGTCATTATGCGGATGCATGATTGTGTAAATCATTGAATGATTCTTTGAATCAGTGAGGCAGAGATTGTCTAAACGGATGTATGATTGTCTAATTCATTGAATGATTCTTTGAACCAGTGAGATAGAGATTGTCTGATTCATTGAATGGTTCTTTGAATCAGTGATTTGTGAAAGATTGAATGAATGAGTCATTGAATGCATTCACTGATTACACAATCATGCATCCGCATAATGAATGAATGAATTAGTGAGTCATTGAGACAGAGATTATCTAAACGGGTGTATCATTGTTTAATTCATTGATTGATTCTCTGAATCAATGATTTCGTGGAAGATTGAATGAATGAAAGACTGAATCCTCGAGTAATTGAGACAGTGTCTAAATGATAGATTGAATCTATGTGTGCCTAAATTGTAGCCACCAATCAGAGCGCAGCTCTTCTATTGTCTTAAAATATCCACCAATCAGAGGACAGCTCTTCTATTATCTAATTATATCGACCAATCAGAGGATAGCTCTTCTATTGTCTAAATATATCGACCAACCAGAGGGCAGCTCTAAAAATAGTCACCAATCAGTGGGCAGCTCTAAAAATAGCCACCAATCAGTGGATATCTTCTATTGTCTAAAAATAGTCACCAATTAGAGCGCAGCTTATTTTTAGTCATCCATCACCGTATACTATAAAAGCGATCACCCATCATATTTTTTCTTCATTCAACATGGAATACTCTAAAATCGACTCCTTCTCGGACGTAAATGCCTTAAATGCTTGGGCAATAGAGCGGGGCGCCTATAACGACGTTGCTGTCAACTTACGCCGAATACAACTACTCGCCGATACTATCAGTCGCTCCGTGCCTACGAGATCTCATATTCAATGTGAAGTTTGCTCTCAAACGTTCACGAATCGAGGAAATATGCTTCGCCATCGACGCAGTCACACCAGTCATCCCATCACATGTTCCACATGTCGAAAATCCTTCACCCGCATGGATAAACTGTTAACTCATCAGCGAACCCATACGAGGAAAAGGCTTGTTTATGGCGCACATCATAGCAGATTCAAGCGGATGAGAACAGACCTAGCACCACATCAGTCTAAATGTAACTTTTGCGGAATCATCAAACCGCTTCTCACCGGAAAACCATTCTGTCACGAATGTTCGACTCAAGGGAGAGAATGTACTGCCTGTCATCGACCACTGCCCGAGAAATTGTTCAACTCTCATTCACAGCATTGTGACAGTTGTCATAGGGAACAAGTAGGTGGAGCAAGGTCAGACACATCCGCGTTGGAAGGTACTGTACACACGCATTCCATTCCTCCTTCATCCGATGATAATGTGGATGTGTTACTGTTTTTCAAGAACACAGAATCAAAGCTTCGTAAGCTCATCACTGCTGACCTCGCTAAACACAGAGGCATCAAATGGTACCTTTCTTTACAAATCCGTATGGTGCGACCGAACAGCGACGGGGATCCTATCTACTCCGAACCCACCTTCCGATGTCCCAATGCTATCATTACTAACCTATCGCAACTAGAATCTCAACTAGCCGAGGCCCTACAGAAAATTCACCATAGTTTCCAGGATTATCAACATGAGGGCAGCTCTTGGCTCATAGATGAAATACTACATCTCGACATCCATCTGGCTCAGTACGTTCCTTTTGATGGAAGTAGCTATATTCCCACACCTAAACCTCTAGTTGACAAGAAAGCTCTAGTCAACGTGGAGAATACGGATTCTCTCTGTTTTTTATGGTCTATTTTGGCAGCCCTCCATCCAGTAGAAAAGAACACCAATCGCCCTGAGCGTTATATAGCTTACAGGGACGAATTGAATGTTGAGGGTATTACTTTCCCCATGTCACTATCCCATGTCGCCAAGTTCGAATCTCTCAACTCCATTTCCATCAACATATTCGGCTATGAAAGAGAAGTTTTTCCCTTACATATCACGCAACATCGCTTTGACACCCATGTGAATCTGCTTCTCATTACCAAGGAAGATAAAAGACACTTTTGCCTCATTAAAAACATGAGTCGTCTGTTGGGCAATCGTACAAAACATAACGGTAAACAATTCTACTGCAATTACTGCCTCCACGGATTTTCTTCCCAACGCGTGCTTGATGACCATCTCCCTCACTGCTCTCCTCATGGACCCCAACGGATCAAACTCCCAGAAACACCGGAAGAACAATGGTTGTCATTCAAAAATATCAAGAAGCAACTCCGCGTGCCCTTTGTCATCTTTGCCGATTTCGAGTGTTTCACGCGGAAAATACACTCTCAGTCCGGGTTCACCACGAAATACGAACAACACGAACCGTCAGGAATTTGTTGTACGGTGGTTAGCAGCTTACCGGCATACAGTACTCCTGCAGTTGTCTATCGTGGTCCCAATGTGGTGGAAACATTTTTGGATCGTCTCATAGAAGAAGATGATCGCATATGCAACATCTTGGAATCCGTCATCCCCATGGAGCTCACTCGAGAGGAACAACATTCCTTCACACAAGCTACGCATTGTCATATTTGCGAGAAAGAACTTCACACCGATCGAGTGCGCGATCATTGCCACTTATCTGGGAGATATCGAGGGCCTGCTCACAACCAGTGCAATTTGCAGTACCGCTTCAGAAGATCTACCCGACAGGAGAAGCGTCAGTTTTTCATTCCCGTTATTTTACACAACACACGAGGCTACGATGGTCATCTTATTTGTAGCATCCTGGGGAAATACAAGACCCGAAATATCTCCTGTATTCCGAACAATTTTCAGAAGTACATATCTTTCTCTCTAGGCAATTTGAAATTTCTGGATTCTCTACAATTTCTCAACGCCTCCCTCGAAACATTAGTTGAAAATCTATCCAAGGATGGTGAAGACAAGTTCATCCACCTGCTGAGACATTTTTCCCATCCCGAACAGAGGCAGTTATTACTGAGAAAAGGGGTTTTCCCATATGGGTATTTGCCAGATGATAGCAAGTTTTCAGACACTCAACTCCCCACCCAAGACGCCTTTTACAACGATCTTAAAGAAGAGCCGATTTCTGACAGTGATTATGCACATGCACGCACGGTATGGTCCCAGTTTGATATCCAAACACTAGGTGAGTACCATGACCTGTATTTGAAATCGGACGTCCTGTTGCTGGCTGATGTCTTCGAAAACTATAGGGAAATGTGCATGAACTATTATCATCTGGATCCTGCCCATTACTACACCTCTCCAGGACTCTCTTGGGATGCCATGTTGAAAATGACCGGCGTTCGTCTACAGCTCCTGGATGGCATCGATATGTACCTCATGATAGAAAAGGGTATTCGTGGAGGGATATCCATGATCTCCAACAGGTATAGCAAAGCGAACAACCCATACCTCGTCGACTACAACCCCCTCCTACCCAACAATTACATCCTATACCTCGACGCTAACAATCTTTATGGATGGGCCATGTCGCAGTCCCTACCCCTGCGTGACTTTAGGTGGTTGAATGAACAAGAAAAGACGTCTTTAAACGTTCAAACTATCGCTGATGATGCAGAAAAGGGATACATTTTGGGGTGGACCTGATATATACAGCAGCCCTACACGAGACACATAGCGATTATCCGCTTTGTCCAGAACGCATGTCGGTGACAGATGAGATGCTCTCGCAATACTCTCTTAAGCTGAAGGAGGAGTTACAGCTGAAAGGTCGATCTATTGAGAAACTCATATCAAACCTTCACGACAAAATTCAATACACCATCCACTACCGAGATTTGAAATTTTGTCTCAGTCAGGGAATGCAGCTGACAAAGATACATCGCGTCGTGGAATTCACACAAGCCGCCTGGTTACAACCCTACATTCAGTTCAATACCGAAAAACGTAAAGAGGCAAGAAATCAGTTCGAGACCGAGTTATTCAAGCTGATGAACAACAGGTAAGCTTTTTTTCCAATCACTATCTATGTGTATTACTAATTATTTTCACTTTAAAACGCTATTTGTGTTGACTCTGAATAATTAATGTATCTTTCTATCTTTAGTGTGTTTGGAAAGACGTTGGAGAATGCTCGAAAACGGATCAACGTTCAACTGGTACACTCCAAGCAGAGACTCAAAAGAATGATCGCCAAGCCTTCCTTTCACAGTTTCAAGATTTTCAACGAGGATTTGGTAGCCGTTCATTTGAAGACAATCAAACTGAAATTGAACAGGCCTATATACGCTGGTTTTGCCATTCTAGATCTCTCAAAACTTCTCATGTTTGATTTTCACTACAATCATATCAAGCCAGAATACGGTTCTAAAGCTAAGCTCCTCTTTTCCGACACGGATAGTTTCTGCTATGACATTCAAACACAGAGAGGTGTTTTCGTAGGCGGACTGCCACTGGCTGTAGTACCAAACTATACGGGTATAGCTGATTGGTCCTTCTTCTAAGAACTTTATCACCCATGATGTCTTGCCACAACCTGTAGGACCGCTGACCATCATGGTATAGGGATGCTCTACTCCACTTGGTGGCCCGGAATTCGGGGTTGTCTCCTGACTATGCCTCAGACACATATGTCTGAGCATATTGTGACGACGGGAGAAGATTCTCTGACAGACCGTACACGTACTCGACATGATATACGAACTAATGGTTCACAAACAACCTTATATATATATGCAGTCGTGTACATAGCGCCGCACTTCTACACACTTGCTGACACCCCATAGAGCTTTATGATTAGATTGCTTTAATATCTTCTTGAGCCACCCAGCTAGCGAATTTGATTGGCCACCCGACATATTTCACCAGTTTTTCCACCCTGCCTCGACAACGTCGTGTTTTGAGTACTTTTTCAATCCTCCATAATGCATCAACATCTTTATTGATCACCTGAAGCTCTTGTTGATAAAATGTACCCTGTATTTCATCGTCCATGAAATCTATGAGTTTATATATGGGTAGCCCTTGGCGACGATACCTTTTCGAAATTTTGAAGAGTTCCTCTGTCCACTTGGCTTGATAATCCCGTTGGAATACATATCTCACGTGTGAAATAGCTCTCTAGATTTGTATCTAATACCGCTTATGCCGGTGCTAGGGGCCGTGTGGTCATATCATTCAAGTTGCCACATGAACAGGTACAATAAAAGCGTACCCGAGATACAACACCTATCACGAATCGTTAGATTCTTGGTATGTGCTTTAGGTTAACCGGAAGACTATTCTGTGAAGTCATGTGACGCAGTCAGTATGTCGGCACCTCTTCCCACTTCCCTTATATGTGTTGTAATACGAACAGAATCACCAACCTTCAATTTAAAGGGCTGTTTCCGTGTAGGTTGTGTAGTGTCCACATACATTTCTTTCCAGAGTATGGCTTCATTATGCTTGTTTACGTCAGCTGGAGCTCTCTCGTTTAGTGATCGGTGCTGCCGACGGTTGTAAGCTCCCACTACGTCTGCAATAACATCCAGGTAGCGGTAGGTTTGCTTATGCGTGTAATACTTATATAATACGTTCTTAACCGTCCTGATGACCCTCTCCACATAATTGGCCTTCTTCTCATTATGGGTGACATAAGGTTTAATTCCCTTCTTCGTCAAATAGGCCTTCACCCATCGGTTATTGAATTCACTACCTTTGTCGACTCTAAGATATTTTGGGGTTCTACCTTGCTTTAAAATGGAATCCAATCCCGCAACGATTGACTGATGTTGTTTATTGGGGAGAGGAACGATCCATAAATAACGCGAAAAGACGTCAATAGCGAAGAGTAGGAACTTTATGTTGTCATTGTGTTTCGATACATTGGTAACATCAGCCAGGTCGGCGTCCCACAAATGATCAATTCCAGCTGATATCACTCTATTTTTCTTAAATGAATATCGAATAGGTCTCTGTAAACTGTAAGGGTCTTGATCGCTCAACCATTGCTTTAGATCGGTTAGGGGAACGTTATACCCTCGTTTACGCAAAATATTGCGTAGCTTGGCAGGGCCTGTAAACGAAGCAACATCGGTTGTGTCAAAGTATACACGGGACAAATAGGTTTTCCATGCACCCGCATCCATCGTGTCTTGATCAGGATGAAAAGATCATCTCTTTTATATTCACCTTCGCACTTTATATAAAAATTAAAAAAATGGTAGAGGTGCGGTTTAAGAAACCATTTTATTGAAAGAATTAACAGCTACAATACATTTGAAGTGTTTTGGAAATACAATATGAGAAATGTCGCGTTACAAATCTATATACATAACAATCATTATGACAATGGTTTTGATGGAAGTCCGCCAGGATGCTGGAAAGAGATACACCTCGTGTTAACTGAAGTAACACGTATATACAATAGTGACCGCAGGTCAATGATTGATCTCCTTGAAGCACTCCGTCATTATATGAAATAGTTTTACAATTGTTTTTGAGAAATGAAGCGAAACGATGGCCGTAATGCTCTGGTAATTGCATCAAGGAATCAAAAAATGTGCCTCTGTCTTGGGAAAAGTAGAATACTACCCAATGTTCACCGGGAAGAGTGGACGGGTCTGTGTTTACGATATATGCAGCCGGTGTCAGAGATACGTGGCTTGGAATCTTATCCGCCGGGTACACCCCGCGGACGCGAGCGTGCAGCGTGTGATCGGAGCGAATAATGCAGCGTAGCTCGTTGGTATTCATGGTGCGTTGACTATGACGTTCCGCGACTTATCAACCTCTATTAGGGCTGGGAACTCCGCGTAGGTGATACAGTTCACGGTTTCAGGAAGTGGTTCTCCGAAGACCGCTTCCAGTCTAAGGTTACCTTGTTTCAACAGCTGCAGGTGGTCTTTCGAGGCTAAGGTAGGGTCCAAGTTGAAGGAGTATAGCGTGTAGCCGTTGTGATACTCCAACAAGGTTATAGCATTTCCAAAGTTTTCTCCGGATTGACCTATAGCGTCGAATAAGGTGAGGTAGGCCGAGGTGAACTGCGAGGTGTAAGGATCGGTATCAAACCTCGTCCTTATTTGATGACCCGGGGAAGTGACACCGTCTATGTTTACCGCCAGATTTGTCAGTTTAAAGTGATGAAAGTTCAGAGGATTCTTTTTATAGTCCCCTCCCACGGCCTTGGAAGATACGAAACCAACGATCAGTTTGCTGGGGTAAACGGACTGGAACATGTTGTCCCAGCGGAAGAGGGTCTGTCCAGCAGATATGGACATCATCTTAACCTGCGTGCTCTGGTAGGGATAAAACGCGGAACTGTCTTCGAGAGCTTTGGCGTGTCCGAGTATGACACCAGGGTTGACGCGTATTTTGTAAGCTTTCGGGCTGATGTCCTCAATAACGAGTTTGTAGGCTGGAGTCTCGGCTTCTGCCATGAAGATGAACTGGGGCGACGACCGGTACAACTTCACGTATACATCAACGTTGTTTAGCAGGTAGCGGTGTTGTTTAAACACGTCCTGCATGAGGTTTCCTTCCATCTCGAATGCATTACTCTCGGCGATGAATTTCTGTCTCTCTGTAAGTCCAGCATTTGCACCTAGTGCGGGATTTGTGGTATCTATATTAACACCGTCGTCAGCTACGAACAGTTGAAGCTGTAGTTGCGTTTCTTTAGCGTCTTTACCAAAGTTCAGAATGGTCTAAAGGTAGGCTTTGTATGGATAGCCATTGTCCATGGTCGTCACCAGTTTACCTTGCATAGATACATCAATTTGTGACCACATGGTCTGTAGCAGTTGATTGATAGGGCCGCATTTTTCATCCTTGATCAACGGGGTATCATCGTTGTGCACGACCTTAGCTTTCACATAGAGTCGACAAGATTTCAGGTCGAGATAATCTAACCCCTGGCCTGATATCTTAAATTCAACGGGAGCACCATCGTTGAATTGGGATGTTGGCCTCACGTCAATGATGTAACGATTTTCCACCGCTGTTTGCGAAGGTGGTAATTGAAAAAGAGATAACGTCTCGGGTTGACCTTCGTGGAAGCCTTTGTCAGTAAGGAGTGCCATGGTGTAGCTAGAAAAATTGAATCTTTCGCTTCTTTGGAGGTGATGTTCTTTTTATACGTTTGGACTGTCCTTGGGAGATAATGGGTGGAGATGAGGTGCGCTTCTTATTTATACGGATTTCAGACTTGGCTTGATCAACAGCTTGTTGTGACGGGGATGTTACATAGGTGTAATAGGTGGTACATTTATACGTTTCTGTGGCACTTGAGTTTCAATAGGAATGATGCTAAGACCTCTTCCGCTTTGTGATGTGGGGTACGGCACTGAGTTGACTTGATCCTGATAAAAAAGAATCCATTTTTTTTACGTCGGGAACATACAAATGACGATTCGTCATAGTTTTTTCAAGTGGAGCGTGATCGTAATTATATAGATCTTCGGTCTTTATATAGATGTCGAGAACGTCAACACTATTTTGTACTATGGGGAGATAATGTGGCGTAGAATATAGCCTAGTAATGGCTTTCTTGGAAACACTCGTCACATCTACAGTCCGTAGGAGAGGTAGTTTAGTCTCGCCTACAAAGGATTCACCACAAATATTACAAGTCACGAGTAACAACGACTTGGATTTGAATTGGGGTTGCTTGTTGATAAATAATTCCGCTAAGCCAACCACCCAGGAATCACTTAAACAGAGACGCGTGTTCAAGGCAACGCGAAATTTATAGGGTGTATTGTCTGGGAAGTATGACAACGAATCTTTGCTACTAACAATAATGTAGTGATCCATTTGGACGACTGGGGCTAAAAGATGAATGATTTGTTTTTATAGGGATCAAGGACCAAGCGATGTAAGATTATGCTGGCTTTCTAGATCATTCTGTATGGCGATGTCGATTTTAGGGGTACTGTCCTTGATGAGGGTCCACTGAGTATGTGTTAGGACGAGTCCTTTAATAGAAGCTTTACCGTTGAGGAGATAGCGTAGATCCACCCTCAGCGTCTTGGCATATAAGCAAACAGTAGCTCGAATATGATTATCAATGGCTACTTCCTGCATAGGTGAGCATAGGGTTCTGTTCGAAATGGTGGTGATTACGCGGGTATCGGGATAGGAACAGGGCGGAGACACTGTGGTTTCTGGGGGAGCATGACACGGTGAACATGTGATACAGGGTGTGTACTTTACACAGGACGTACGAAAGGCAGACAGCACGATGAGAGGGATGAAGAGTAATAATATCGCCGCGATAGATGCCGCTTTCAGCTTGATAAGGGTCCTCTCGTATTGATCCATGGTGAATGAACAGAGATGTACACGTGGACCTTTATATAGGTGTGGACAAGTGTGAACTTAATAACTCATTTGACTCATTGATTATGGGGAGTCTGCCTAGACGCGTCTGTACCTGTCGAGACAAAAGAGCAGGCAAGAACAATAGAACAGGGGTCTGATGTCATGATCTAAAAATAGAACTGAGGTGATAGAAAATAGAACTGACATAAGAATACAAGGAGTATTAAATAACAAAACAATGAGCATTAGATATTAAGTACATACTATGTACCACCGGGCCGCCACGCAGCGCGCGCGTGTTATCCGGACGCGCGCGCGGATTATCCGCGATTGTGTGCGCGGGTCAAAGGTCACATCCAGGTCAAAAGGTCACCCTTCCGACCCTTAGGGATTTCCCAATGATGTCATGATCTAAAAATAGAACTGAGGTGATACCACATATAAAAATGGAGATTATTACTTATAAGTAACAAAGTATATTATGCAGAAAATTAGGGATTATTACATCTTAAGTAACAAAAACACTATTTTGGGTATTATTACATATAACATTGAGTCAGAACCCGCTAAACACCTACTACTACTTTCATGTCACTGTTCCATTGTTTCTCTGGTTGTATTCCTCTTAAAATTTTGTACTCTGCCTTTGACTTGTGTTTGTACAATAAAATCTTGAATCTTGAATGCTTATTTTGCCGACGAAAGGATTCAGATGGACTCACTCATTACCGGACAATTTCAAATGGTAGCCCACTTCGAAGAGACAGAAATGACTATGTAGTATTTAATGGGTTGGACACCCCTGTGCGCGAACAATACCTCGCAGTCGTGCAGTTATATTGTGCACTTTCGGTTGCATGACATTTGGCAAATAGCTATTTTGAATGATTCTCTTTCAGAACACAGCCTCGCTATCCTCATTCTCGCAAGCCAGGGCCTTGATTCGCTGGTATTGATGTTCCCGTCCTCTTCCGCACTCAGAATCCCTTTAGAATAGCATTAATCACTTCCGTAAATTCAATACTTATGTGTATCAGCAGACAAATGCGCAGAAACATATTTACATTTGACATCATTCTCTCAAGTCGGAGCCCATTTCTGCTAGAATTTACTGGTTCTACACAAAATTTCCGTTACTTTGCCAATCAGTTTACGTCATATATAGCAGATACTGGCCATAAAAACGATGTTGACCTCGTGATCAAAAGCTAGGGCCTTTGTTTTCCTGGAGGGGTTTTCGAGTTTGATTTTGATACTTAGATACCTTTCGCATTGACTTTAGCTTGGCAGTCATTTTCGCGAATGCAACAATTTGATGTATCAAAAGATAATAACGAGAATTCGACATCATTCTCTTACACACAGACCTTGTTTAGTGAACTAGCCCCGAAACTTCGCACTTGAATCACCTTCGGAATGACAAACATATTCGCAAATTGAGTATAGGAAGATATCCATAGATACTGACAAGAAATGTTTCTTGTTTGCCGAATTTGATTTTAAAGAAAAGAAATTAATAAAATTAGCAACCTTTGAAAAGGCTTGGCCGAACATGTCAGATGAGATGATATTTCCTAAGAATGAAATAGTTAATCATTTATACAGAAGAAGCAAACCATGTCTTGGTATTGACTTGCTGCGTGGAAAAGAGTGGCAAGGAATTTAGTTCGCAGAGGATAACGAACGTAAATGCAGAAGCCTAATTAATTATCTTAATCGGATATCAAGACTGTAACAGGCCTCAATTTGAATAGTGAAAAAGTGTCATTATGCCTCTTGGACAGTTCGATAAAGCCTTAAATCCCATTCCGTAATTTCACAGATCGAAGTGATAGACCCGATACTAAATTTATTGAAAAATAACTTTCAAGGAAATATAAATTTTCCATTTTGATCGGCAAATTAAGCGAGATTGGAGACTGAAGAGCGCAGATTTTTCGCGCTATGACTAAATCCTCGAAATTTGTTTGGATTTCCAAATATTTGAAAGCCTTTTTGATTTGCAAAAGTAACGACTGAACCGAATGTTTTGAAACATGGCATACACGATATTTGTACCAAAACATTGCCAAAGCGATCATGGTGAGTTCGTTTGTCAATTCAGTATAGACGGCACGGCCCGAGTCAAAATCGTCGGATTTTGAATAGGGAAAGTGAGCATATATATATGGTATCAGAACTATTACGCAATCCCAACAATTGTGGGTTACAAGGTGGGTTACAAGTTGAAAATTACTTCCCTTGGCATAAAAACACTGGCAGATGGCGCTTTTTCTACAATTACCACTACCTCCGCTTATATGTCTTTCACTGTATTATTGCCACTGCCGCAGGTTTTGACTACAATGTAGTCATTTCTCACTTGTTGTACTATGACTTCCTACAAATGTTTAACAAAATTGAAATATTGACAAAAACAAATTTGAGGCATTTCTCTATTTCTCTATTATTAGTCATCATTTTCTATAATTCGGCATGATAAAGCAATAGCTACCGGTAGTATAATACTATACGTTAACAATTATCACGTAGTCATAAATAAATAAATATTTCGATCCATAGAATAGAATAGAATAAATGTTTATTTGCTAATTAGCACCTTCATGAATGAAAAAAAAGCACCAGAGGCGAACAATCAATAATGTAACATACGTGTGACATATGTTCATTAAAACGTCACTGAGGGATTTCTCTCCCCTGAAGAGCCTAATTTTAACACAGAATTAAATGAATGAAATTCTAGAAAAGAATGGTCCAGTTCTAATTTCAACACTTTTTTGAACAGAATCTTTCACTTCCCGAAGTTGTAGAAATTCACCTCAAATCTCCTGTTGTGTGGGTGGCGACGGCGCTGTAATTGACAGAACAGCCAATCTTGTTTGGAGCCTCTGTTACCGCCATTGTACAAAGTAAATATTTATGTTATTATATCATTCAGTCAGGTTCCACACAGAACCTTGAAAATAATAAACTGAACAATAGCTTCTAACTAGTACAGAAATTAAGTAACAAACATGCCGATTGAACTAATTATTTGAATTTTAAAAACAATGTGAATATTATCATATTCTCCACAAAATATCACCCAGTAATGTCTGTTTTGCCTTCAATGAAACCATGAGGTATTGGAAGTAGTAAAAACATGAATTATGCATGTTAAAATAGTGCCCTGTTGAAGAAAAGGTAATTCATGGAAAAACCCAAGATAACTATTACAATATTTTACTAAATTATACAAATCTTGTTAACAGTATCTTCAAATATTTCAATGTGTTACACGTTTGTAGTTGTAGTACAAAAAAAGGAAGAGGGGAGGGGCGGGGGGAGTGGGGAATGTCCACAGAGGGAAATGTTTGAAGGAGGAAATATCTAGGGAAATGTCTACAAGGTTAAATGTCCCCAGGGTGGAATGTCCTGGCTTCATAAACTATCAATCACCATTAGGTCTTGTTTTTTATTTGTTCACAATAATTTGATTATATTTAACTAGTGTATAAACATCGCAATATTTCTGTCCATTATAGTAATATCTCTCTTCGAATAGTTTGGCATTTTTAATTTTTCATTCAAGGATAAAATTAAAATAATTTTATCAGTTTAATTCCTTAAATTAATTTATTTTGAAGAATCATCCCAATATTTTGTGGTTTATAGATTCGATCAACATACTTTATCCCAGATCCGATCCAGAGTATCAATTCTGATCGAATGTATTTGATTATACTGAAAATAATTCATATTTTTGGGACCTTGAAATGTGCGAAACATATAAGCAGTCTGCTAGGTCAGATAAAGAACAATACGGTTCCCGCATGATCAAATATTCAACGTATCATCCACAACCACAGCAATTCGGGAACTTTTGGGTTGCCAGTTTCATCAGAAATCACCAAGCCACAAACGACCAGGAAAATGAAAAGAACTCGCACTAGGCTGCGCCTATGTATAGGTCTATAATTTTCACTGTGTTTTCTAAGCTTCCGTAATATAACAGTGACTATTTAGACCTATATGGTTTGCCAAAAAGAAAAATGATACGAAAACGGCAAAGTCAGAAGCGAACAAAAGAAGTATACTTTGTTCGTTTCTAAGCTTTGCCTATTTCCTATTAGTCTGATGTGAAATAAAATAGATTTTGCGCAATTTTCTTCGAAAAAACAGCAGGAATTTTGAAGCAAAATGACGAAAACATGGCCATCATCATGAATTTACCCATCATCCTCTACTCGTAGGTTATGCTAATAGGCTCAAATTTATTCCGGATGGTCAGTTTTCATTTTTCTGTCGTTCCGGATGTAGGCGGGAAAGTTTGGTAGGAGGCTATAATGCCTACCCCCATGCCTGGTAGGGTTAACCTTTCGACATATTACTGATATCATCAAATCGTTTGCTATTAGTAAACAAATTGAAGCTATCGGCAAATGTTAAAAGTGATATCAGCAAATAATTTATCTCTTTCAGATTTACTTGATGACATTAGCAAATGGTATATTGATATCATGAAATCATTGGTGATACCATCAAATGACTTGATGGGATCATTAACCCTACCTTGCCTGAGGGCGAGGGTGAGGGTGGGGGCGGGGGGGGGCGTAATGGCCACCTACCAAACTGTCTGCGCTATCTCTGGAACGACAAAAAATGGAGAGCTGAAACTCCTTGACTTTTTAGTTTATCATATTTGGGTAATTTTTAGCCTATTTGCATAACCCCCGCGCAAAGCATCATGGGTAAATTCAAGATGGCGGTCGCGTGAGGTACCAGAAAAGTTATAGTTTTGTCATATTTCTTCAAAATTTCTGCTTTTCCGCAATGAAAAGTGGGCGAAAACTATTTTATTTCACATCACATTAATATTTACTAATTTATCATGCAGTTTTTCGGAGAAATTGCATAAATAAAAAAATCGGAAAATCTGACCGAAAAATCAGCCAAAAATGCCGATTTTGAAAATGACGTCACTGTGACGTCATCAAAGCGGTCATCTTGCATTTTTTTTAATTTTCTGGTAGAGCTTGAGCCAAAGGTACAGTGTGGTAAGTTTCAGCTCCCTAGGGATAAGAAAAATAATTAGGTGGGGCCATTTCGCCCCACCCCCCGGCCAGAAAAACGCCCAGGACAGATATGGTTAAATGAATTGATATCTCTAAAGATTTGATTAGATCATTACATATTTGCTGATATTATGAAATAGTTGCTGATACAAATAAAAATATAAAGCGGTCTGGCATAGGAGCAAAAGATTAATTATACAGTTTTTCGAATTTTAATATCATCTAGCTAGTAACCTTAACGACCAAAAGAGGGTAACATTGCATTGATACATAAAGTGTCACTCGAAAAATCAAGAATTGATCATTATTATTTTGATAGCAACTGCTGACAAACCCGCCGTCACTATGGTCTGATCTTGGCCATGTCTTTGCATTCTCTGTTATATTTACCAGGTTCCATGGAAACAAATGGATACCTTAGCTAGGCAGCAGTTTGCCTGTAGTAGAGACTGTAATTGATCTATCATTTAAAATAAAGGATTTTTATTACAAGGACGTTGGATATTTAAAAAAACTGTCACCTCAAAACTCCGTGATTTTTTTATTCAATCCTCTCTGGCACGCCCTTTATTTCGCATTGATTGCCAAATGCATTACTTGTCCATGTTTATTAATTATTTATTCGTTCGCTGCCTTGTGAATAACTAAACCGCTCACTTCCATGATTGAACAAACCGACTATTAATTTAAGTGATATTTAAGATATTCCTGTGTATCCTTCCACGGATCAAAAGATTGGATTTGTCTATCACTTACACAAACACTTACATCTGCAACAGAAGTAACGTCCTGAAATATTAATAATATTAAAAGCTGTTATTTTCTGTTCCAGTGCAAAGTCACATACTGATATAGCAGCCTCGTAAATTGTGTCTAATTCCGCTTAACCCGGGGTAGGGGCCGTACGAAGACATGTATTTCAAGGTCGTCATGATGTTCATATGAACAGACACGATCAAACCGTAACTGAGATACATCATACTCTGCATGTAGATAACTAACCTATGTTTATGTTTACTATTTAAGAAATAATGTTTTCATAGGCATGCTCAATGGTTATTTTACGCACGGTTAGTTTGGGAAAGTTTATATTTTAGGGCAAGGGCGAAGCCCGCGCCCTAAAATTTATAACCTAACCGTGCATAAAATAACCATTGAGCACGCCTATGAAGACATTATTTCTTTTCTATTGCACTATTAAAATTGGTTATCAACAAAAATTATAATGAAAGGTTGAAAAAATATGGTAAACGTTGACATCCTTTCTTTTCTTTGTTAAGCAAGCAGCCAGAGGATGCTAGGTCCCCCGCCGAAATGGCAGCAATATTTTGTAGCATTGTTGGTCTCAGGGGATATACATGAGGAAGGCAACTGCTGCTTCATAGGCGTTGGATGTGGAAGGGTCTTTCTGCCTTCCCAAGTTTTAAGATCAACTCAGAACGGCTGACTGAAAGTTGATTGCTTCTGTAATATAGTTTCCATGCAGTGAAGCATGGCAATTATTTAACCGAGAAGCAGCCCCAAGTGACATCTCAAGGCATTATCTGCAAACCAAATTTGACGAGAAGCTGAAAGCATCCTCAACCTTTTGCCCGGAAACCAAATTTTAAATTTGCCACCAGGTGTTGCCACCTTTAGGTGCAGTGGGCGAAATGCAATCCCAAGCATCATCTCATGGTATGGTACATGTATTAGCCTATAGTATTGCACCCTTCTACGGAGGGCCAATGACCGACTGATGCAGCAACATTGCCGCAGTTAGACGGCAGATTTTGAAATCAAAAACGAGGCCGCGCTATGTCATCAGTCAACTGAGACAGTCACATTGTTGTGTATGAAGATTGGGGTGGCTCCTATAAATAGTGATCCAATGAAAATGCTCGTATTAGTTTAAAATGGCAGGGTCGAATGACCAATCACTGAAAGGGAGACAGCTGGAACAGTACGCTGACACTGTCTGTTAATTATAAATATCCTGATTTAACAGAGAGTCCTACAGTCTAGGTACATTCATCAGCATACGAACTTTGTGAAGAATCCGAAGAGCGGTCTTCAAGTTATTGCCCGGAAACCAAATCAAGATTTATAGGCACAAGACGTGTGCGAAACACAATCCCGAGCGACATCTTTGGGCATATAAATGCCAAATTGAGAAGAATCCGTTGTCAATTATTGCCAGAACAATTTTCAGATTTGTCCACCAGGTGTCGACACCAGTAGGCCTATGCAGAAGCAGGCGAACTATAGCCCAGGGGACATATTCTGGCATGGTATCTGCATACAAAATTGGAGAAGAATCCGATGAGCGAAATCAAATTTAGATTTTGACATGAGGACGCGGTGCTACCTGTAGGCGCATGTGAGCAAAGCACAATCTCAAGTGATATCTTATGTCATGTTATTACCCGAAGACAAATTTGGGATTTTGCCACCAGGTGGCACCACCTGTAAGTGCAAATGAGTGAAAGGCAATCCCATGCAACATCTCCTGGCATGGTACATGCATGCTAAATTTGAGAAGAATGCATGCAGCTCTAAAGTTATTGGCCAATGAAAGTTATGAAGTTATTGAAAACCAATTCCAAGCAAGATCTACAGACAATGGACCCACTTACCTATACAATACGAAGCTGCGCATTTGAAAACCCCTCCGCTCTGGGCACCAGCCATTCATAATGTATTCAATTTGAACTAAGATGTCAGGAACACCAAGCAGTCAACAAGTGACAAATATACAGATTATCAAAAATTTTGCAATTAGAAATGGCCCCTAAGGTTTCCATCCGATCAAAGAAACCGGGATTCATTCCACAAATCTCTTGATGCATCGATAATGTATACCAAATTTTATATTGAGTCATAGTGTCAGTGATAGAAATCATTAACGATTTTGCATAAATTAAAGATGGCTGCCCATCCTTCCCGCCACTCAGAGGAACTAATGTGGTTATTCATTAATGCAAGTCTCTTCATACTGTAACGGGTTACACCCGTATTTTTTTTGACATTCATTAAACAATAAGCAGATTATTATAATTGGATTGGAGACTGCCATTGTACATCGATTTGTTTGATTGAAGGTTTTCGTCGTTGAGTTGACACTTGTTGTTGTTGTTGTAAATTGGTTTGTTACGTGGTGGTGAATATTTACCTCCCGAGCCTGCAATTTTGTATAAATCTTACGCAGTAAACCTCTCTGGATGTTGAAGGAAATGCCTTGATGACGGATCGTTCATACCTCCATGGAAATTATCTATTTTATTGCTCGAAAGTTGCACAACTTTCCGTCGAAGATTTCGCCATCTCGCCCAGCTGAAAGCGAGTTGTCAAGCTAGCACGTGCGCTTTTGGAGGCGCGACGACGAATATGCATTTGATTGGCTGATGCTCTGCGGTCGAAGGTCACGCCAGCAGACTATAAATAGCGAGTCAAACGAAGGCTCGGGGGCTCATTTCTAAAATGATGCCCATGGACGAAGTTGTTCCCGATATTTTCCACTTCGATGAGAGATGGGGGAGATGACCGATCTTATTGAATAATAAATGCCACCGGCGATGATTGATGTAACTGAACAGTAGTTGTACTATCCGCCACCGAGCCGATACCAACACCTGTTCATTGTTTACACAACATCGTCCGGTCAAGGCTTTTGTTCAGATGCCGATTTCTGATGACGGGACGACCTCAGATGGAGAAGAACATATAATTGAATTACTTTTATTTTGGAACCTGGAAATTAGAGGACTCTAAGAGGGATTTCACCACACAAGGCTTGGACTACACCAGATCCGGTGGTAGGTTACATCTGGCTAGTATTTTCCCCACCGAGTACGGTGGTTGAGAACTTTACTTTGACCAGTTGACCTATCACCACCAGATTCGGTGGTAATTCACACACATACAAGGAAAACTCACTTTTACACCAGATCCGGTGGTAGGACACATCTGGCTAGTATTTTCCCCACCGAGTACGGTGGTTGAGAACTTTACTTCGACCAGTTGACCTATCACCACCAGATTCGGTGGTAAATCATATACTCACAGTTATAACTCACCATTACACCAGATCCGGTGGTAGGTTACATCTGGCTAGTATTTTCCCCACCGAGTACGGTGGTTGAGAACTTTACTTCGACCAGTTGACCTATCACCACCAGATTCGGTGGTAATTCCCACACTCTCAGGCATAACTCATCATTACACCAGATCCGGTGGTGCTATAACTGACAATTCTGAGATGAGATGAAGGGACTACCCTGGACCATTGATACAGTGAGAAGACGCAAAGTGACAATATTAACAAAGTCATACATCCGTTTTACTGTGTATTTATTTATCGGTATGGAGAATAAAATCGTTCCCGTTATATTTTAACCTGAATACAATCTCTGTTTTCTATGAGTCTGTGTTTTGCATGTTTATCACTGTCTGGTACGAATCCGGTCGATGGTTTACAGAGTACCTAACTCTGATGTGATATTCTACCTCACCCGAATTATACCGCCTCCGAAGAGTATAATTGCAGCACTAGTGAGATACACTGGGTGCATGGGGTAGACTGTTACAATACATCGATGCTGTAAACCAAGTTTCGTATAGAACATTTAAATGGTCAGAGATAAACATCATTAAAGATTTTAAATAAATTAAAGATGGCCACCAAGATTTCTGCCCAATCAGAGAAACCAGATCTGCCATTCATCATAAGTTTCTTGATGCATCAATGATGTATACCAAATTTTACATTGAGCACTTCAACGGAATCAGAGATAGAGATCATTAATGATTTTGCATAAATTAAAGATGGCCAACAATGTTTTCGGTTAATCAGATCCCGATTCAAAGTATCTGGACATATCGATGATGTATACCAACTTTCATATAAAACAACTGAATGGTAACCGAGATATGTATCATTATCGATTTCGCATAAATTAAAGATGGCCTCCAGGGTTTCGAGCTAATCAGAAAAGCCTGTTTGGTATTCGTTGAAAGTTGCTTGATGTATATCAAATTTCATATTGAACAGCTGAATGGTTTCCGAGATATGGATTATTATCCATTTTGCATAAAATTAAAGGTGGCTGCCAAGGTTTCCACCCAATCAGGTCCCAATTCAATAGGCTTCTGGTCCTTGACTGGGTAAATAAGCGTACCAAATTTGGAATTCATCAGCGAAACTGTTTTCCGGCTATCTCGCTCACGAACGGACAGACGGACGTACAAGATGATGACAATACCCCATGGCCAAAATTGGCCGACGGGTAAAACATGGGTCTGTGCCTGAAGAATTGAAGCCTTTTGGGGTTGCAATTCATTGACGGGTGGCAGAATTATACCAATATTGCAGACTACACACAAATTTCAACTTTCTGCCGAGATGTATGGAGATGGAGATATATATGTTCAAACAAAATATATGAAGGTCGGGCGAGGGCTAGTTTGGGACATAGAGGGTGCGGCTCGGCACCCTGGGGGTGGGGACATGCTTTCCTTGAGGGTAATGGTGGTGTTCCGACATGAAAGTCATAGAAAGCTCTCTGTACATGAACAACCGCACTGACAACTGCATGCCATCATCTGTCAGTCTGAAGACCAGCAAGGATGAATTCAGTTCAATTCAGGAAATTGATCATATGCACAGTGTGCACCCGAACTTTAGGAACTCAGTTGTAATTAATATAGTAAGTTACATGTGTGGATAGAAATGGTTCGTGCAGAAGCTTTAGGGTAAATCATATGATGTGAAATGCAATTATTCGATAGAAAAATTGAAGGAAAAGTTGTCCTTCGTTTAAGATGACATGAAATTCAAAACTAGGCATTCAGTACTGCGGGGATTCCCCGTCAGTTATTTCATATTATACTTCTGAAATAAAAAAAATGGTTCCTGCAAAAGCTTTAGGGTAAATCATATGATGTGGAATAGATTGATTTCATACAAAAATTGAAGACCCATTTTAACTGGAACGGACAAGAAGAAGAGAAACTCAGTGGCGCCATCTTCAGGCAGATGTTGCTGAAACCGGCGACTGGCGTCTTGTCGCAAGGAATGCGTATGCTGAATTTCTGGAGAATCCAACAAAGCATTTGGCATTTATCGCTTGCAAAGAACATCGCTTGCAAAGACATTCACGAACAGGAATGGACATGAAGAAGCGAGATCTAGTGGCGACACCTTCAGGCAGATGTTGCTGAAATGCAATAGCAGCGGCTGAGCCAATGTCTTGTCGCAAGGAATGCGTACATGCCGAATTTCGTGAGAATGCGACAAAGCATTTGGAAGTTATCGCTTATAAAGAATTCAAACTGACATCCCAGGACACAATGAACCGAGATCCACTTTGACCCAGTGGTGCCACCTTTAGGCAGATGTTGCTGAAATGCAATTCGGACTGGCGTCTTGTCGCAAGGAATGCGTATGCCAAATTTCGGAAGAATCCAACAAAACGTTAGGAAGTTATCGCTTCGAACAGACATGCACAGACGTACACGGACATCCACGGACACAAGGAAGCAAGAACCAGTGGCGCCACGTGGATGTACAAGAAGATACAGGCAGACGATAAATTTTGATATCTATTCCAATCCTATTATAGTACTGCAATATGGTGCATGGAATTGGGTTAATTCTACACATTGAAGTAAAAGCATGAAACTCGATCGGCTGATTAAATTTTGCTAGAAATTATGCCAAGATAGCCGCCAAATTCAAGATTGCTGCCATTGTAATGTAGAAATCAGGAGGTCGTTCAAAACCTCAATTTTTTTTTATTAATCATACTGTTAGAGAGTTGAAACTCTCTATGACAAATCTTGGACTCAAGCGCGATAGGAAAATCTAAAACGTTCCAAGATGGCTGCTTTAATGACATCACGGTGACGTCATATTTTGAAAATGCTTCTTGGGATGCATTTTTTGACATTTTCTTTATTTTGTTTATTTATTTATGTTACTTTCTCCGGATAAAAGGACATAATAAATAAAGAAATAATTATATGATGCGGATTAAAATAATTGTGTGCACTTTCATGCGTAAAAAACATATATTTTAAGAAAAATGACGAAAACACAACTTTTTATTCACACCCTTATGACCTCCATTTTTAATTTACTTACACATGTATGGTATTCTACTTGGTCAAGGGGTATTGTCGTCAAGTTCATTCTGTCCGTTACCGCCATATATGCAGAACAGTGTTAGGTCCACGGACTACATTTTGAAAAACATTTATTCATCTACATGTAGGTATTATTCAGACGTATATCGAAAATGAGTCACTTTGGCCCAAATTTTCCGGAGTTATGCTTCTTTTCGGATGAAATAATATTTGATTTTGTAATTTCAATCGGCATATGATCTATAACTAGATGAGTCGGTTTCCAAAATTCTGTCAATCGGTACCTAACCCGGTTCTGCAGATATTGCGCTAATAAACGTACATGACGACGGCAACACATCTAAGTCATAATTGCCTGAGAGGTAAAACATTGACAACTGAAACTTGACAGGGGTCACTTTAAGCCTATTTGCACCCCCCCCCCAACCCAAACAGAAGGCCACGAATATATTCAAAATTGAGGCCACACGGGTACGAAAGTTGTGTTTTCGACGTTTTTTTATATTTGCCTTTTTGGGCATGAAAGTCCTCGCAATTATTTTAGGGGAGTGCCCCTTAAATATTTTCGCTATCTCTAAGGCTAGAAGACTGAAGCGTACCACACTATATCTTTGGGTCAAACTCTACAAGAAAATGTAAATAACATCCAAGATGGCCGCCACGAATGACGTCACAGTGACGTTATTAACAAGGTATTTTTTGAACGATTATAATAATTTGTTATGAAATAAAATAGGTTTCACCAATTTTTCCATGCAGAAAAGCAGAAATTTTTAAGAAAATTAACGAAAATATCACTTTTGTTGTACCCCACATGGCGGCCACATTGCCCATAATCCTTATGACACCCCACAGGTCAAGTAGGGTTAAATCGATTGGCCAGATACTGTGCATCGTTTGTAAGAGCGATAGAAAGCAAGGTGTCCCTTATTGTCTGTCGAATTGGTATGAGATCAGAGTCGAAACGTTTGTACTGCGTATTTCTTGGTATCTAATGGAATGGTGATCAGTAGTGTCATCAGAAATTAACGGTTTCTTGTTTTCAACTGATATTTTCGCTTTGATTTTGTCTCAAAGGACAAGGAATTCGCTCATCTTGTAGTGTTAGAGTCAAATATATAATATGGAAAGTTATCACCATGCAGGATCAATCCGGTCCTTGAACTTTAAGATTTCACAGGTTGTAGTAAAGATAGTATTCTCTTTCTCTCACAATGCAGCAAATGTTTTGCCATCGTTGCCATATCCCCAAATTTACCCGAATATCAGCTTTCGTCTATCCCTCAATTAGTGTAATCATCAAGATCGCCGGGAGGAAGGCCATCAACATCACGGGAACCAGCTGATCGCTGGAGTCGTAAGCTGACGTGTAGTTGGTATACTTAGAGTTTTTACACTTGCTGTGCAGCAAGGCGTACCTGGTGTTTTTGATCACGTCTTTAATCGTCGATGTACAACTGGATAGAGCTGCCAACATGCATTCAATGCCCGCCACTTGGGCCCTGGTAGAAAAAAAGTTACCGATAATGTTTATTTGTATATAACATGCACTGGGTGAAATGTACTGGTTTCCAAAAATGCGGATTCTTGGCGGAAACCAGTTGGAAACTGTAACACCCCATTTCCAGCCTGTTTCCGCGATGCGGATACCAGTGGAAACAGGTGTTTTTGTTTCCGCCAAGAATCCGGTGCACGGAAACTGGACAGAAACCTGTTGTTAAATTTCCGCCCAGATTACGCTGCAGCGGAAACGGGTGGGAAACTGATGTTAGTTTCCGCTCTGTTTCCAATGCATCGGAAATGGACTGAAAACTGGTACTGAAGTTTCCGACCTGTTTCCGCTCGAGCAGAAACAGCTCGGAAACCAACGCGAGTTTCCGCCATGTTTCCAATCCAGCGGAAATAGACTGGAAACTGCTATTCAAGTTTCCAGCCGGTTAACAGATCGGAAACTGACCTAGGTTTCCGCCAAGATTTCGGTACATGGAAACTGGACAAAAACCTGTTGTTAAATTTTCGCCCAGATTCCGCTCCAGCGGAAACTGTTCAGAAACTGATGTCAGTTTCCGCTCTGTTTCCAATGCAGCAGAAATGGACTGGAAACTGGTATTGAAGTTTCAGACCTGCTTGTGAAACGGCTCGGATACCAACGCGAGTTTCCGCTCTGTTTCAAATCCAGCGGAGAAGGACCGGAAACTGCTATCAAGTTTCTAGCCTGTTTCCGGTTGCGCAGAAACAGGTCGGAAACTGACATAGGTTTCCGCTAAGATTCCCATGCACAGAGACTGGACGGAAAGCTGTCCTTAAATTTCCGCCCAGATTACGCTTCAGCGGAAACGGGTGGTAAACTGGTGTTAGTTTCCGCTCTGTTTCCAATGCATCGGAAATGGACTGAAAACTGGTACTGAAGTTTCCGACCTGTTTCCGCTCGAGCAGAAACAGCTCGGAAACCAACGCGAGTTTCCCCCATGTCTCCAATCCAGCGGAAATAGACTGAAAACTGCTATTCAAGTTTCCAGCCGGTTAACAGATCGGAAACTGACCTAGGTTCCCGCCAAGCTTCCGGTACATGGAAACTGGACAAAAACCTGTTGTTAAATTTCCGCCCAGATTCCGCTCCAGCGGAAACTGTTCAGAAACTGATGTCAGTTTCCGCTCTGTTTCCAATGCAGCAGAAATGGACTGGAAACTGGTATTGAAGTTTCCGACCTGCTTGTGAAACGGCTCGGATACCAACGCGAGTTTCCGCTCTGTTTCAAATCCAGCGGAAAAGGACCGGAAACTGCTATCAAGTTTCTAGCCTGTTTCCGGTTGCGCAGAAACAGGTCGGAAACTGACATAGGTTTCCGCTAAGATTCCGGTGCACGGAGACTGGACAGAAAGCTGTCCTTAAATTTCCGCCCAGATTACGCTTCAACGGAAACGGGTGGGAAACTGATGTTAGTTTCTGCTCTGTTTCCAATGCATCGGAAATGGACTGAAAACTGGTACTGAAGTTTCCGACCTGTTTCCGCTCGAGCAGAAACAGATCGGAAACCAACGCGAGTTTCCCCCATGTTTCCAATCCAGCGGAAATAGACTGGAAACTGCTATTCAAGTTTCCAGCCGATTTCCGCTTCAGCAGAAACAGATCAGAAACTGACCTAGGTTTCCGACAAGATTTCGGTACATGGAAACTGGGCAAAAACCTGTTGTTAAATTTCCGCCCAGATTCCGCTTCAGCGGAAACTGGTCAGAAACTGATGTCAGTTTCCGCCCTTTTTCCAATGCAGCGCAAATGGACTGAAAACTGGTACTGAAGTTTCCAACCTGTTTCCTCTCCAACAGAAACAGCTCGGAAACCGACGCAAGTTTCCGCTCTGTTTCCAATCCCGCGGAGATGTACTGGATACTGCTATTCAAGTTTTCCAACCTGTTTCCGCTTAAGCAGAAACAAGTCGGAAATTGACTCAGGACGCCATTTTTCGACACGATAGACGTTGGACTAATTAAGTAATTTTGTGGCTAAATTTGTTATGATACTGTCCTGTATATATGTATTTTAGTCCACTATCCCTGTAAACTTCCATCGTTTGCCAGAATAATTCTTAAGCGACAGAACCAGGTGATTTACCGATAAATTCAAATTTCATTTTCAGGTCTAGGCCTATCTGTTTTAGGGATGGGATATAGGAACGTTTGTAATTATTTGACACTGTTTGACTTCTAAATTACATGAGCTGTTGATTGCTGATAATATTACACTTTATGAAAGGGAATTTACACTTTGCAGCCCAGTCGATCAGCATAAGAAAATTTACATCATCAGAATGAAAAAAACTTACAAGTCGCAGTCTTTCGTTTTGGAGGCGCGCGAGTGTGATCGCACACCACAGCGCGCCTGATTTTATTCTCAGGGGCGTGATAAATCGCGCACGCCGAGAACGGTATAAAAGAAAAAAATCAACTCCTCTGGTTGTTGTTGTGAGCCGTCAGACGACATGCCGAGTTCAACGGAGAACTCTTTTTTGTTTGTGGTAGATTTAGTGGCCTGCAGTCAATCGAAAATGCTAACTTGAACTCTAGTCCGGAATCCGTATTTCTCGTGGTTTTCAATATACTGCTCTAAATGACAATTTACGTCAATAACATTTCCTATCATACACATACATGATTATCTATAATCTAAAAACAATTTGATTTCTTTTAATTAAATCAATTGTACCACATTACATTGATCGCATTCAACTTTATCAAAAATGTGTTTCGGTCCGTTTCCGAGTAAAAATTTGTAACGCACCTTCACTCAGTTCAGCCGCCATTTTTGATTTTGAACTAAATATTGATGAAAGGAGCAATTGAATTACGCAAATGAACTTTAATTTGGACTGAAATTGGATGATCCTTCTATACAATTTGTTATGGCCACCGGTAAAGGAAATAGTGTACAATTGACAACTTTTTTAACGTGGAATACAGGCGGGTTGATCGACTTTGACACCGAGAAGATCGATGGTCGAGAGATGGTCGTTCGCGTGTGGTGTACTTTGTGTGCCAAACACGGAGACAGACTGAAAAACACTGTTAAAGGACAAGCCCTGAAAGATATTGACAGATACGTGAGTGGTACGTAACATTTATATATAAATTCAAAACCTGCTGAACATGTACCGGTATGAAAATCAAAATAGTCAGCCATGGATCTGCCATATAGCTTCTTTTATGATAGTTTGCTTACACGTATACATGTACATGTAACCTTTATGCATTTTAAGTAGGCCTAGTTCATATCATAGAAAATCGGATCCGTCCAATCCGAGTTCAGTAATAGTACATGTATGTTGACATTTTGAATATGATTAAAATTTTACTAGAGCAGCCATAATATCCAACAGGGTTCAAAATCTTACTCCGTCCTGAATGGCGAGGTCCTGTATGGCGAGCTCGCCACTGGGGACGGTCTTTGTTCTCCCCGACTCAGGTGGTCACGAGGCGAAGCGTGGCCTCGCCATACGGGACTGCTCTACCAGGGTCCAACGAATTACCCAAATGAACCCAAATGAACCCAAATGAAAGTCAGATTACCCAAATGAAAGAACAATGAACCCAAATGAACAAGTATTCACTTCAACGAAGGTCCTATTATATACTAGAATGCAAATTTGGTTTGAATGGAGCGATAGTAGGCCTAAAAGTATAATTCTAGTGAGTCCACCGAAACAATACCGGCAAAACACTGTAGTCGCGAGACAACGTAAAGGGAAATAACTCGCTATCCAAGACCGGGAAGAAATCAATTTCAATCAATCAACATCGCCTACCAAAATGTCGATGCTTCATAGCACAACGAAAATGGCAATGATTAAAAAAATATATATGTAGAAAATAAGACTGAAGGAAATAAAAGATGTGTATGATACACTATTTTATTATGTTGAATAACGTGAATGGGCAATCAAATGGAAAATGGACCAGTCTTCTTGGGAACAGTTTGACTGACAAATTCCACAAGGATCGGGGATATGCTGAACGGCACGCTTCTTTGGCCCACCCATAATTGTTGAGTTGATAGATATCTTAATATGAAGAGCGATGTTTTAAGACGAAGCAATTGCAGTATCTGAATGTGTTGGACAATCTTCCATATCTCGTCAAATATATAAGAAACTTGGGGAATCCACAATTTAATTTTGTAATCAATGGGCATGGCTTATCTAGGGGTGGAAACCCCCCGGCAATTCGCGGACGTACGGCAGCCCTATGGCGTGTGAGCGGCTCCGTGTTAGTGCACCCCCACAATAGCCCGCCGGATTAACACGCTTCACATTTATGACAATGGAACAGAACCATATTCGGTTTATTCAAATCTGTAGGTTTTGAAGAGCTCATATCGACAGGTTATGACTGTTACTGACCATATGTATTTCGATTGGTTAAACCGTGGGGAACATCAAGAAAATATTGTCTCGGAAATTATACAGGTTTGGTTTCGCTGGGTGAACACCGCATGGCATGGAATGCAAACGAGACAGAGTTAGTCTCCCTTCCGCTGCCTCGCCGCGACATATACTTTCACCGTTTAATTTTGCGCTACGGCCGCGTGGAAAATGTTTTTGTTTTCACCCATGCGTTCTATTTTGAACATATTTGCATTCTAGTATATAATAGGACCTTCGTTGAAGTGAATATTTGTTCATTTGGGTTCATTGTGCTTTCATTTGGGTAATCTGACTTTCATTTGGGTTCATTTGGGTAATTCGTTGGACCGCTCTAGGGTCTACCACAGTGTGAGACCGATCTTTGTTTAGGGAATTCAGAGCGTCATAATGAATAAACATATGAAAACGAATATCAAAAGCTATGATTCATGAACCATATTCTCTTTCATATCGGGCCATACACAGTACTATTTTATGGAAATCCCGCCGGTTTGAGATATGGAAATGCCGCCGGTTTGAGATACGTAGATTGCACATAGACCTTCATAAAATATAATGTTACCGATAGCTCATATGGATTTGAGTCCTTGTAATTTGCCCGCCAACACGTTTGTTATTATTATTGTTTTAATTTCATCACCCATATAGCGGTACAGGACCCCGTTCACATTTTCAGACCCACGTATGAATATAAATTCCCACCTCCGGTAAATTTAGAATTTGCTATTTATGCAATGGGGAATTTTTGCTCTGGCCATGCATTCTTGTCATTTCTAATAATCCCTCACAATGTATTAAAATCCACAAGCCAACAAACTCTTACTGCTAGTATTTAAAAGATCATTGGGTGGAATATGGGGCAATGCTATACTTCCGGAGAATAACTGAACAAGATGCCATATTTATTCAATCCATTCAGCTAGGAATACTCATAGAATTATTCAAGTTGCTTTCATAACACTAAACAGTCACACTGGAATGGCTGAATAGTAAAATACATGATCTTTAAATGATAGCCACAATAGATATCTAGGAATTATGAACAATTGAACCGGTTCAGATTGTGAAGACATTAATTACATTGTTCTTAGAAGGCCTTAGAATATAATACTTCCAATCAGGCTTTTCTCTAAATAATATTGTTAAGATAATTACTTTCGATTTGATATCTGATGCACAAGCATAGATGGAAAACGTCTGTAGATAAACTTTTGTTACATAGCTTTCGAAAAACAGTGTCAAACACGAAGAAGTAGCATGCCGACTCAAACCACATGATCCAAGGGCGATAATTGTGCAATGCCCCTCAGACTGCGAAATCACGTGTTATTTATTCATGCAACGTTTGCCAAACGTATCCATAGTCTTGTGCTGATGTAATCGGTCTCCAGTTATAATCCTATCATAGATTATATGGAGCTGTTATACAACTACAAGCCATATAACAAAGACGTCCTCAGTGGCGAGGTCCTCCGTGGCGAGCTCGCCACCCAGGACGGTAAGATTTTGAACCGTTATCATAATATCTGTATAGTTATCAGTGACTTGAATTATCACATCATGACTAATGTACATAACATTTGACATCTCTATTTTTACGTCTTTAATAGAAATAAAACACTAGCAGAAATCAGACGAATGATACCCAGTCAGGTGTCCTTTCAATGAGAAAAAAACACAGGACTCTTTTCCTTTGGTTTTTAGATCGAGGAGCAATCCTGTGCATCGTTTGTTCAGACTGGAGTTAGGATGGTAGGCCTATATTATCTATATACGTAAGTCTTCTAATAATTCAATCACAGGAAGTGGATCTTTCAGGTTCATTCTTGAGAGAGCAGCAGCCCACTCAATTCGCCTCAGCAAAAGGAAATTGCTGAGGTGAATGCAGGCCTCAATTTAAGGTGGTAACCTGTTTTCAGGTTGCCTGGAGGTTGCCATATGAAAAATAGTGGTAACCTATTTTCAGGTCCCCATAATTTTGACTAATAATATGACAATAGGTTAATAATTATGCAATAGGTTGCCATAGGTTACCAGTGTAGATTTTATGGTAACCTGTTGAGAGGTTACCATCAGCACTCCTTAAATTGAGGCCTGTGAATTTCGAGGCAGATTTGGTATGTCTCAGCAATTTTTAACATTATGATAAATGGTGAACATTTTGGCTGTGTGAAATTATTGCAGAGACAAATTTCTAAATTGAGATGGCTGGAGCAGACTATAGTAGGCAATCTTTAATGGTATGAACTTAAACCCTTTCTGTATCAGCTATTTGAGGCATTTCTAACTAGGAATATAATCGTGGTGTCATCCAGTAATTTAGATTCGCGGAAAGCCCGAAATCTGAGCTTTCCAAAAATGTATAACATTGTGCTAAAAGTCCAAAAATCTATGTTCCCATGAATGAGAAATCTGCAACAATTCCTTGAATTATTTTCTACCAGTACTCAAGTAACGGTACGGTACAGAACGGGTTAAAGAATAGATAGAACTGAACAAAAGTAACCTGTTGCTAGTTAAATCTATATTTAAAAAAGCTGTTTTGAAGCCACTTCCGGTGATGGAAATAATTAGAATGTTTACTGTAGGTGTTTTCTTTCCGATCTGCTAAAACCATGACACTGCACAGATCAAATAATGATAACATTTTCATCCGATTTAATTGAAAAGTAATGCAGTTTACGTAAATTCTATCCTTGTAAATTCTGTCATTGTACAACAGTAAGTACATATGCAAGCAAGTAATGCAACCAAGTGTGGTGTCTGCTGGGGGAGGAGGGGTCTCGAAATAAATTACGGAATCCACTGATGGTCGGATTTCAGAATTTTTTTCCAGTGTACTTGATTCAAAACCATTTCCATTTCAGAATAAAAGCTTGTCAATCGCTAGTTCTCAGGTTCTACTGAACGGATCTTTCTGAAGTTTGATACGCAGGATTTGCTTGGGGTTAGTTATGCAACATATGTCTTTCGACCTCATTTGCTTATCCAATATGGCTGCATCGTGGCCATCTTGGATTTTCTTGTTATCGCTAGTCCTCCGGACGTGCAGAATGGATCTTAAATCAAATTTGGTACACAGGTTCCCGTCAGAGTCTAGTTTTGCAACATATGTTTTTTCGACCTCATTTGCATATGTAATATGGCTGTCTGACCGCCATCTTGTATTTCTGCACAAAGGCTTGTTCTCACTATAACTCTCAGGTTATACGGAAGAGTTCCTTCTCAAATTTGATACACAGTTTCTGCTGGGAGCCTAATCATGCAACATATGTTTTTCAACCTGATTTGCATATTCAATATATGACTGCCTGGTGACCATCCTGGACTTTCTTGTTATTGCTAGTTTTCATGACCTACTGAATTCTCAGTCTCAAAATTGATACATAGGTCTCCCGTGCGGTCTAGATATGCAGCTTTGACCTGATTTGCATAATTATATGCCCGCCCAAAAGGCGGACGTATTATGTGATGGCGGTTTCCGTCCGTCTGTCTGTCTGTCCGTCTGTCCGGTTCTCGTGTCCGGTCTATATCTGGGACAGTTTCATATCCACAGCTCCAATTTTTGGTGAGTGGATACCCTACGAGGAGACGATGCGTCACGTACCAAAATGAAGGTCGAGGTCACAGGTCAAAGGTCACTGGCCTAAAAAACAGGAAATCACTGAACTGTTCGTGTCCGGTCTATATCTGTGAACGTTTTCTATCCACTGTTGCAATTTTTTGTGAGTGGATACACCAGGTGGTGATGATGTGTCGCGTACCAAAATTGAGGTCGAGGTCAGAGGTCAAAGGTCACTGTTGCCAAAATTAGGAACTTATTAAAAATAACATTTTTTGTGTCATTAGATACATTAGGGGGCACAATGTGTCACATACCAGAATGTAGGTCAAGGTCAAATGTCAAGGTCACTGTGACCCCAAAATCGTGAAATTGTTAAAAATCATGATGTTTGGGGTCCATTGAGAAATTGAGGGGAGACGGTTTGTCATGTACCAAAATTTAGGTCAAGGTCAAAGCTCACTGTGACCCCAAAATCAGGAAATCATTAAAAATCATGATTTTTTGTGTGCCTTGATAGATTGAGGGAAGACGATTTGTTGTGTACCAAAATTGAGGTCAAGTTAAAAAATCAAGGTCACTGTGACCCCAAAATCAAGAAATCATTAAAAGTCACATTTTCATATGCCGGTTGAAGACGAGGTCGTGTAATGCGATGTTGCATTCTGTCCATTCATCCATTAACTTTTGTTGTCCATGCGATAGCTCTAGTTTCAAGGTATGGATTGGTACCAAACTTTGAGTATACCTTGCTCGCATGGCAAAGTGGAGTCATACGTATGAGATCAATTTGTCAAAGGTCTAGGTCGCAGTCTCCCAAAACTGAATCAGGCTTAGCTGACTAAACGTGTTGGAATATTGTTGGAATATTCGAAGTTCTTTCCCCTGCATTTATATGGTATTGTCCTGTGGAGTTGTATCCCATGTTTGAAACGCTTCATTTAGTTAAACTGTTGTGAAATAAAAACCATACATTTTACTAATTTAACAGTGAGGAGTCCTTTATGAACTTCACACCTGTTTATTAACTCGAGAACAAAGGTTTACTTCATCACTTTCTTCTTCCTTCATGAAAAATTCTCTCGTCTGAAAGGAATCCATTTGCAGGAAAACTATTCCAGTGTGGGATATGTGAGTTATCAGCTCATGCTTCAAGGTCAACTAGTTACCAAGAGTTACCAAGACCAAAAAATTGACCAATCAAGGCTATTAAACAACCTTGAAATTTGAACCAATGTAATTCCAGATATACGGGCGTATATTGAAGCCCCTTGGGCTCTTGTTAATTATTATGGCTGCCTGGTCGCCATTTTGGATTTTCTTTTCACTGCTAGTTCTCATGTTGCAGCTCTTTCTGTGGTGAAAAATATCTTAAGCCACTTTCTCCAGCTACATTCAGCTGAGCTACAGTGCCACGGCACTATCTTTGGAGTACGTACTTCATGGATGGCGCCTTCTGCCATCTCATTACATGGTTATGTTTATTTTACATGTGCTATTTCATTACAGAGTCTGCTCTATGAAACATCAGAGGATTCACTATATGTGTCCCTTGTTGAATTGTATTGCATTTTTGAAGGCCAAATTTTACAGGGCATGCAATATCAGTATCTTGTCATTTGCAGAGCTTTATTAGAAGCATAGGCCTGACAGCCAGAATATGATGTCAACTTTCCCATCCACTTCCTCATGAATTAACAGTATTGCATAGCCTGGCGTTACAGACCATTTCTATTTAGTTTTCACTCTGCTCACCTTAATAACACTTTTGATTTTTACAGAATGTTGTTGAGAAGTACAGGATAAGACGAGCAAGTAACATTCTCCTTGGTGATCCTGACATCTGTTTACCATGATAGACCAATAAGCGAAGAGAGGCGCTATAACGATGTTATCCTGCACGTACCAGTTGCTCCAAGTGAAGTGAAAATGATTACTTGTACTTCAGTGAACACAGGAAAATATTACAAAGTGAAAGGACCACTAGAAATATCAATCTCGAATCCGTCATGTTCTCCCTACAGACTCTGGTTGAACGGTCAGCATTACAGCTTCCCATTGGATAATGCACGAACGCATAGAACGTGGAACATAACGTAGACGTATCTGTGAAGGTCATGCATGTGACCCGACGTCACACAGGTGACGCGTTTGAGACATGACGTCGTCTGTTTGTATTGTTGCGATTAGTTTTCAATTATGACGTTATGTCGGTGTTGTTGTTGTTTGACATTTCGCAAAGGATCATGGGACCAAGAATCTTGGCAAATCGAACGACCGTGTTACCAGGGGTCCGATGAAGTGCGGCCATTTTCCTGCGATGGAAGCGACCCCTGGTGGCGAGGTTGTATAAATATGAAACTGGAATAACCTACGAACGGAGATGGATTACATGTACATGTGTATATTGAATTGCAGTTGTGTATACAATTACAGTGGTTTGCCTGCAATTCTTTGCTACAGTGCAAAACCAGTAATACTCTAGCAATCTCAGTAACTAAAAAAATCGTTTTGAGCAGCTGTGTAATGAGATAGATCTGTCACCCAGATTTTGTACGGCTACTATTTACCCTGCCTTCAGGAAGTTTGTTCTTGATATGTCCTACATGTAAACTGTGGCAACAAAGCTTGAGGGTACCACCATTTCATGTTACACCCATGTTGAGTTTGATGACTGTTTTATTAAAGTATTTGGTTTAATGTGTTTACATTAGAGTAGAATGGCGCCAGAATCATATTGTTAACTTGTTGGTTTGACATCTTATTCTCCAATGCACTGATATTTCAGGATCAAAGAACTGTATACCAATCTGAATGTAAATATATATTGATCACTTTACCACTGACTTTTCTTTTGTATAAACTAACATACGTTGAATATAATAGTCTTCCGTTAGTTTCCACTCCATTTCCGCCTGTAACCAGTGAATTTTTTATGTAGAAAAAGGCACGGGAACTGGATGGAAACCTGTTGGAAAATTGTAGTTCTTCACCTGTTTCTGCTGTGTTTCCGCGTCGTTTCCAGCACAGAAACCAGCAGAGCGTTATGGTTTCCAACCAGTTTCCACT
>JAVTVY010012129.1:0-51225 GCA_036873755.1 Hanleya hanleyi | reverse complement strand
GTGAAGGGTGTAAATTATCGCCCTATAGCAAAAAATTGTTTTAAAAATGGGCCAATGGGGTCGAGTGAGGTATCAAATTGAAGGTAAGGAGAAGGGCTATCTGATGCACTGGGTGGAAGATTGAATTAGGGTGATTCTGCGCATGCGCGACGGTCTAAAGGTATGAAAATACACGTATTGGAACTATAATGGTGACGGTGGAAACAATGGCGTATGGTAGCCCAGTGACGTTGATAAATGGCCCTGACACGCTCATCTTCAGGCAAGACTTCAACCGGAAGTGCGGCTGCATCCAAGGGAAAATATTCTCCACGTCTCATGCTTTTCGTCTCATACAAGCGGCTAGGCAGGCAGGTAGGAGGGCTGGCGGGCTGGCTGGCTGGCTGATCAAGTCAGGTCAGGTAAGTCAGATTGAATACACCCCTTTCCCTAAAAATAGACTCCTTTTATACATTTTACTACTGGCGGCCATCTTGTACCCACCTCCCACATGGCGGCCATCTTGTACCCACCTCCCACATGGCGGCCATCTTGTACCCACCTCCCACATGGCAGCCATCTTGTACCCACCTCCCACATGGCGGCCATCTTGTACCCACCTCCCACATGGCGGCCATCTTGTACCCACCTCCCACATGGCGGCCATCTTGTACCCACCTCCCACATGGCGGCCATCTTGTACCCACCTCCCCCATGGCGGCCATCTTGTACCCACCTCCCATGGCAGCCATCTTTTCCCACCTCCCATGGCGACCCATCTTTTCCTCCCACATGGCGGCCATCTTTTCCCCTCCCACATGGCAGCCCATCTTTCCCGCACCTCCACATGGCGGCCATCTTGTACCCACCTCCCACACATCACACATGCGCACACCGCCCCAATACCGCCCCAAAACCTACACTTATGACGTCACACCAGGTTCTGCGCATGCGCAGTGAGGCGCTATTTGTTCAATTTACGCTTTGTATACTACTGGCCTACAATGGTTCGAGTTCAACTGTTCAACCGTTGAAAAGTCGAACAGCAATAAGAACCTAAACATTTCTTGCAGTTACAGCAGCGTAATTTATCTCCCTGAGCAGTTTCATAAAATCATATCTAGACTATTATCAATATATAATATTGTCGTCTGCCATTCAATATATCTAACAAATGAAATGTAACGGCCTTTTGTTGAATATAGAAATTATCTTCGTTTTAAAAAAGAGAATTATCCTAGTGCACGCGAAGCTCAACACATACGGTGCGTGGGTAGGCAGTATAGTATTACCGTAACAGCTGTGTGTGGGTCAATGATTCAGTTTCCAGAGGTATGTCAGTTGCCAGTTAATAACCTGATAATTAACTAATGAAAATGATTATTAGGGATTGTTCATTTTGTGATTGCAGGAATCAGGTGATGCAGAAGAATTTTTCAAAAACACCGTCAGTAGCCTAGATATTCATCTTCATGTGAAATGTGATTTTTCCGAGGGTCATTAAGGTTCCAATGTGCACATGGGATATGTAAAGAACATGACAAACTTATTAACCCTATTTGGCCTGGGCTTTTTGGGACCTGTCCAGACCTTTCGACACCCCTCCCCCCCTCCCTCCCCCCTAATATTATTTTTCTTACCTCCTTGAGCTAGTTACTTGAAACTTACCACACTATACCCCTGTGTCAAGCTCTATCAGAAAATGTAAAAAAAATCCAAGATGACCGCTTTGATGACGTTACAGTGACGTCATCATCGAAAACGGCATTTTTTGGTCGATTTTTCGGTTAGATTTTTCGATTTTTGTATTTATGCAATTTGTCCGCAAAGAGTGCATGATAAATTAGTAAATGCGGAAAAGCAGAAATTTTGAAGAAAATATTAAATGACAAAAAGCATCACTTTTCTGGTACCCCATGTGCCCCGGCGCGATCTTGAATTTACCCATGATCCTTTCCTCGACGGGATATGCATATAGGCTCAAAATGACTCCAATATGATAAACTATAAAGTCACAGAGTGCCAGCTCTCAATTTTTGTCGTTCCGGAGATAGCGTAAAAAGTTTGGTGGGGAGGCCATTTTGGCCCCCCAGGCCTGGTAGGGTTAAAAGAACACCGACAGGGAGATCTTTCATGTGGGATGTGGTCGTTTCTCAGAATACCTATGCATATGCAACCTGGTGAAAAAAAGTTTTAGTTGCTGGGTTTCATTTCCTTGCTGACCACATGGTGTACTGTATCTTTGGGGTTGATGGAAGACAAGGATCATCAAGGAAACTGTCTAACTTAATGGAAACCATAAATTAGATGCACCATCACAGTTAAATGTGCTTTGTCCGTTTATTCAGACTTTCATATATTGATCGGCTTTGTTTCAGCATAATGTTAGTCTAATGACAAATCTGTTTTGACATGACCTGGCCGCTTCTCTCTTGCAGGAAACAAGCCTATGTTTATGTATACTATGATTGTCTTTTTTAATTTGGTGCTAATACTGTTATATGGAATATGTCTTTGGATTATGGACACGGATATTCTCTAATGGACGACGGCTGAATTATGAATGACGGACCAGACGCTTGTAATTCAATTTTCAGCATAATTATATTGAAGTTTGTTTATTCAGATTGTTCTTGTGAAGTTGTTAAAAATTCTTCTCGTTCTCCTTTTTTTGTTGTTATTCAATGGCTTTCAACAAAATTGTTAACAGTTGACAGTTAAATGTGAAAACAATCCTTTGATTAGATTTGTTTTTCAATAAATGTTTGGAATTGCAAAAAGTTCTTTTTTCTTTAAAAACAAAACTCTAAGTATTCCAACAAAAACAATTCAACAACCCAGCGATCCAGAAGTAATCAACACAACACACCAAAAACATGTACGTACATTAAAACTTATACAACAAATCGATTTATCCTAAATAGCCTAAATTACAGTCTTCTTTTACCCGACTAAAAGATCTTATTAAGTAGCTGCTTGATAAAAAGAATCTCTTATAATTACAATCTTAAAATCTACTCAATCGATCAGAATAAGTTTCACTGTGAGATCTTCGTGGCATGGAATTCACATTGGGGCTGGTTCCTTTTGCAGCAAATGTTCGTGATTTAATCGGGTATAGACGATTCTACATCGCCTGATCATGGCTCGATTGAAATGTTTCTGGCTGCTCAGATGAGTATATTTCCCTCCATGCATTGTCAAAGGCATCCGTTGGCTTGCCTGACGCCATGGGGGTCCCTGAAATATCTTCTGATGTTTCGCGATAAAAATGTTTGAACTAAATAAGTATATGCCAATGAAATGAACGGTGTATGAATAATTAGATAAAACGAAAAATAACGTCGTTTGATTCTGAAGATTCCACAATAAGCAGGCTCATTGGTACTGCCAACATGATAATATTTTTGATATGGCAATGTTCTGATTGCGCAGATTCGATGCACCGATAAACATAAAAGATGTCATAGATGACTTCTACTTTTTTTTTTTTTTTTTTGCCCTGGACGAACCACTGGGCATTTATTTAACGATCCCTGTTTACATTATCCCCTACAACGCCAGGGGTTGTTGTAGGTACATGGTGCATTTATTTTAAATTGTAACAATACATTATCAGAATATACCAATAGCTATCACAATATAGATTAACCCTGCTATGCTTTGCCGCTTACATACAGATAAATATCAGTATACATGTAGTA
Organism: Hanleya hanleyi; assembly: GCA_036873755.1. Lineage (NCBI taxonomy): Eukaryota > Metazoa > Mollusca > Polyplacophora > Lepidopleurida > Hanleyidae > Hanleya > Hanleya hanleyi. The sequence goes on along the minus strand of JAVTVY010012129.1, from coordinate 47,542 downwards.
TATTATAAAGATTGTATAGATTTCTTGTGCTCTTTAACTGTCAGAGCTTGTCAGGCGTCCCCATTTCAGAGTAAAAGCTGCCATGGAGTTATTGTTAAAAGCAATATTTTTTTCTAAATTCATAATCTTCAAGATATAAGCTTTGGCGGGCGCCCACCTCGGTTTGATTACAAGCGTCTAGTCCGTCATTCATAATCCAGCCGTCGTCCATTAGAGAATATCCGCGTCCATAATCCGAAGACCTATTCTATTTTCCATATAACAGTATTAGCACCAAATTCAAAAAGACAATCATAGTATACATAAACATAGGCTTGTTTCCTGCAAGAGAGAAGCGATCAACAGTTTTCAATGATGCCGGCAAGACATCATGATGTTCCAAAAATATCAAATCCGTATCGCTGATCAGTATTCTTAATCCGTAATATTCGTTTTAGAGCCGTTATCCAAAAAAGATGTATCTCAGTCACGCTTTGATTGTGACTGTTCATATGAGCATCATGAGGATATTGATGTACATGTGTTCATACGGCCCCTAGCCCCGGGTTAAGCGGAATTAGACACAAGTTACGAAACGTAGCGCCATAGATCTTGCACGCTACGTTCGTACTTTGCTATCAGCATGCGATATGTATCGCCAAATTTGAGAAACTTTGAGTGGAGGCGCTTGGTGGAATAGCCCTGTTTTATAAGTTTCTGCAACAATGTGTTGTGACGTTGATTAAAATCATCACATTTAACACAGGATCTAGCAAATGCTACTAAGCGAGATATGTATACGCCATATGCAGGTCCCACTGGAATATTACTATCCAGATAGGGATAGTTTACGATGTCGAAATTGTAATCATCTCTTTTGTCATAAAGTCGACGAGAGAGAATGCCCGCTTCACAAGACCTGCAGTTGTATATGTAACTTTTTACAGCCAGGACCATATGACTCAGCGGATCTCTCTGAACAACATGTCCGAGAATTACGTCTGTGAGACAGATATCATATCGAGGCATATTCAACTCTGCTGTCATCCGTTGAAAGTTTACCCAAATTACTTTTGCAAACCTACATGTCCAGAATAAGTGAACAATTGTTTCAGTACTATCTGTGCAAAATGTGCATTTATCCGAGTTTACTTTCCATTTCTGAAGTAATGAATTAGTTATCAATAATCTATGGATTATTTGAAACTGAAAGTATTGTATTTTTACTTCTAAACTTATGTTCCATATGTTTTTATACATTTCTCTCCAGTTAAATGTTGTTCCTTGTGCAATTTGCTCCAAATCATTTTGCCATTTGATTTGTATATTCTCAGGTTTAATTTTTCGACTTTCTAGCATCAACTTGTAAATAAATTTTGAACTTTCCTGATTCAGCAGTTTACGTTTGGTTACTGACATTTCCAAATGCGTTGACTTGGTAATACTTTTGTTTTGAAGTTTAATATTCGCGATAAGAGCGAAATACATGAGAAAATTCGTGATGTTCACTTTATATTTTCTTTTAAAAGAATTTTTGAACAGAAATTTACCATCAGTATCGAGTAAATCGTTCACAGTTCGTATGTTATGTGTTGACTATTCTGCTACTTCTGGCCACTCATTATAGCGCGCAAAGTCTAGAATCAAGTTGTTGGATATATCCTTTCCTGCGAACTCGGCATTGATAATTTCAGCCCAGCCAGTGACTACATCTTTCCAAAATGCATTTTTTAATCTCGGTATTAATTCTCTGAGACCTAGTGGACCTAAATCCCAAACATGTCTACCTATGGGAAAGAAAATATTGTCTAACAATTTAGAATAGAAGTCGTCAAAATGTGCAACTCTTTTTATCCACTTTACTTTAAGGTATGCCGAAAAGGTGGGGATATGGGTTAACGCGAGACCCCCTTCCCCTCTGTCGCAAACCATCGTCAGTCTTTTGATTTTGTCTGGCCCCATATGAATTTATAAATTGTTTTTTGAAGTTCATTCATCATCTCTTTACTAGGTTCAGGTAAAACAGTGAACAGATGGACTAAGAGCGGCAATGCCAGAGTTTTTACAACGTTAACTTTACCAATTGGCGTAAGATTCCTAACAGTGTTTTGATGGATGTAAGCTTGGTCACATAGTTCAGATTGATCATTTTGATGAGGTCCTGGTGAAACCAAATGCCAAGATGCTGGAAACCGCCGGGGTCCCAATTGATCCTATAATGAGGACATAACTTGACTTGACAGCCTTTCTTGGCCCCTATCCAGACAATTCTGGATTTTTCCACATTCAATTTTAGACCCGAACATTTGGAAAAGTCATTTAAGATACCCATAGCTCTAGCCAACGACTCCTTCGTCCCATCCTGGATAAGTGTCGTATCATCAGCATATTGCAATATTTTCAATTCAGAATTGTCAATACGAATTCCTTTGATATCACTATCTTTCTTTACAGCTAGGGACAACAATTCTGCAACTAGAATGAAAATGTATGGCGATATTGGGTCCCCCTGTCTACAGCCTCTTTCTAGTTGAAAAAAATCAGATAGATAGCCATTATTTGTTACACAGCTTCTGGATCCCAATTGAAAAATTTCAATCCATTTAATCAGATCTTCGCTAAAGTTAAAAGAGATAAATGTCTTATGTATGAAGGCCCAATCAACACTGTCGAATGCCTTTTCAAAATCAATTAAGAAGATAAGACCTGGTATTTGTTTCTCCTCTGAATATGCCATTATATCATAGATCAACCGTGTTATTTCCCCAATATATCTTCCTTTCATGAACCCTTTCTGACTTTCGCTAATTAACGATGGGAGTACTTTACGCATCCTGTTTGTTATAGCAGCACTACATATTTTATAATCTACGTTGAGTAAAGGTTATCGGATGCCAATTTTTTATCAGCTTGCGGTCCTTGCCTTCTTTCGGTATGCAAGTGATTATACCCTGCTGTTGAAAGGTGGAAAGATAACCCGTTTTAAAAGCATAGTTAAGTGATCTAAGTAAAAAGGGACTGATGTCGTCCCACAGAGTCTGATAAAATTCGGCCGGTATACCGTCCGAACCCGGAGATTTGCCTTTTTCCATCCGTTTGACGGCGTCATAACATTCTTCTATTGTTAGTAATCCCTCGCAGCTCATTTGCTCATGGGATGTTAGTTTAACGTTGTGTAAGAAAAACTGTTCCTCGTTTTCCGTGCTTATAGAGTTATTTTTTTTAATATAGAGTGGAGTAAAATGATCTAACTTCTGATAATATATCCTCTGGTTCCGTAAGTCTAGAACCATCACTCTTGGCAAGTTCAGACATAGTTTTTATTACATGGTTCCTTTTTTCCAACTGACAGAAATATGCAGTGCTCTTTTCTCCATTTTCGTACCAATTTGCTTTCGATCTTATTATCATTCCTTCAATTTTCTTATATCTGATTTCTTCTAAAACAACTTTCGCGTTCTCAAGTTCGCTTTTAATCATATTTTTTCGGTTAAAGTCGGTGCCATCTTCACACAATTCTTTCTCTAACTGTAGTATTTGTTCTTCCAACTGTTTCTCTCTTTTTTCGTTTTCTTTCTTGTTGGAAATTGCATATGTAATTGATGTACTTCTGATTCTGACCTTGAGGTATTCAAAGAAAGCCTGGTCATTTAAAGTTAATGCGACATTGGACGAGTCATTTATTTCTCCTGATTTGTAACATTGCTCCACGCAAGATTTAATTGCACTTTTTATCTTATCAAAATAGTTTGGCTCCTTCAAAAACTGCGTATTGAGCTTCCAGTATCCTTTACCGCGTTGTGATCCCTTAAAAGAGCATTTAAGTGTTACCGAAGAATGATCAGAGCGATAGGATATATCAATTTCTGGAACAACTGTAATGGCTGCTATGTCTTCAGTTACTAGAAAGAAATCTAATCTGCTTTGTTTTACCCCTGTTATCGAGTTCTGTCTCCATGTGTATCTTCTTACTATCGGATTATAGTCCCGCCAGATATCCACAAGATTAAAATCACATTTTAGTTCTTTCACTTTCATTCTAGCCTGTGGATTATTTATTTTGACATAGTTGTCAGTATCCAGATTAAAATCTTGTACCATGTTCCAATCGCCACATAAAATAATGGATTCGTTCTCAAAACTATTTATTTCCTGAAATAATTGGGTGAAAAAAATTGGGTTATCGGCGTTTGGCCCGTACAGAGTGACTAGTGTAAGCCTTGTGTTTTCCATTGAAATATCCAAGATGATATATTTGGCTTGGTGAATACAAAGATCTATATCGTCTTTAAAAAATATCGCAACTCCTGCACTGTTAGTTTCTCCGTGGCTAAATACAGGTTTGGATTTATAGCCCCATTCATCACGCCATGCTGATTCGGTTAGGCTAGAGCTATGGGTCTCTTGAAGGCAATATATAGAACATCGCTTTCTCTTTAACCATTAAAAAACATCATTCGGCTTATGTTTGTCCGAGTGGAGGCCCCTAACATTCACTGACAATATGGTTGCATCCATATGAATTAAAGTAGTAGTAATTGTATTTCTAGAGATGCAGCTAACTTCACTCGGCGGCAAGCAAGTGTACGAAACTATATACATTATTCTATGTCTGCTGAACACACAATCACCATAGTACCTACAGGGATGATAAATAACAAAAGATATGAAACAAAACAAAATTGAAAAAGTTGCCATATAAATAGGCGCGCTCACTCCCGTGGTTCTCAAAATCAGATCATATATAAGTAATGACTGCGACAGTTACTATGAGCAAGATAGAGTGTGCAATGTGTAATAACCTGCACAATACCGCTGTGACAATTAAAAATAAATATATATATAGGTATCATACAATTAACCCTTACTATAGCAGGTAATGAACTTGATCAAATCCACTATAACTTAATTGTTACGAGGAACATTAGTATCAACCAACAAACATTGTATACAGTGTCTAGAAAAGTTAACATTTTATACCTTTATGGAGACAAATACATAAAACTCTTAAGGCCACAAAAAAAGATAACCCAGATATAGCTACAGGGTTATGTTCTAATATATACACGACAATCAATAGTGCACCTGCATACAGAGATGAATAAACTGCACTCAAATTTAGGGACAAAACCATGTATCCGTAATGTAGCAGATCTAGGCACCTTATTAAATACACTGTAACTTTAAAATAGACAAGATCAGCATCAACCACATCAACCGTGTGTATAAGCTGTATAGAGCATTTAGTGTACTTTTATGTGGCTGTATAGAGCATTTAGTGTACTTTTATGTGGAGGCACGTACATTGCATTTCAATTTACTGGTATCTATTACCCCATAATGTGTCAGCTGTACAAACCTGATCAAAAACCATGTAACTTGCTTTGGTAATAAAAAAAAGGTGTCACCCATATATACAGTATGTATGGTATGTAATACATTTTAAATGCAGAACCAAACCAATAACCCAATTATGTGGAAGGCTTTTTAACCTGATCGAAAAAAAAACAGGTCAGAAAATATTGGTGTCAATCACTATACATTAGTAGTGTATTAAAAGAGAGAACTGTATGTGGAGTCATACATTGACTGTGATTTAGTGACAAAATATTTACCCCATAATATGGCAGGTTTATTAACTAACTTGGCAAAAAAAAGAAATATATATATATATCAACTATATATACATACATGTACATACATTGTGTAGAGTGTATACAAAAGTAAGATATTGTGCCTTTATTTGCACACATATACTTATTGCACTCTGATATTGGGACGAAAGTTAGCACATGGTGTGGCAGGTATATAAAGCTTTTTCAAATACAATGACTTGATGAGGGGACAAAGAAAGAATTAGCCATATCAACAATGTCTATGATATATAGAGCATTCTAGATAGTGTACCTTTTTATGCGGAGACAAATACATTGACCTCTAACTCAGGGACAAAATTGTTAACCCATAGTGTGGCAGATATATGAACCTGATATATGAAAGTAATTTGCTGCAGTGAAAAAAAAAATCAAATCAAAAAAAAAAAAATTAAAAAAAAAATCCAAAAAAAATCCGTCATATCTACCATGTGCAAAACATATGTAAAGACACACAAATTGCACTCTGATTTGTGGACAAAATGTGGCAGGTTTTTCAACCTGATCAAAAGACAGCAAAACATAGTTTGAGAAAATACATGCATCTACCACCCTACAATGTTTATAGTGTATTAAAAACAGAGTATTATTGTGCCTTCATGTGGAGATAAAAAACATTGACTGTGAATTAGGAAAAAATCATTACTCCATAATATGGCAGGTTTTTTAACCTGATCTAACACACTATAACTTGATAAAAAGTATCAACCATATATACATACATTCATATTTACATACATTGTGTGTGGTGTACATGTATGCAAAATTAAGATATTGTACCTTTATGTGCAAACATATACATATTCTGGTATAGGGACAAAAGATTTACCAATAGAGTGTCAGGTATATATACACGTGACCAGATACAGTGACTTCTTGCTGGGACACCAACAAGTATCAGCCTTATCAACATTGTGTATTGTGTATGCAGTATTTAAGATAGTCTACCGTCTTCATCTGGAGGCAAATACATTCCCCTCTAAACTAGAGACAAAAGCAATGTCAACCATGCATATCTACAGTGAGACAACCAAATTGCACACTGATTTGGGGACAAAACCATTAACCGAATTAAATGGCAAGTTTTTAAACTGAGTAAAAACACCAAACAGGATATGAGAAACAATTAGTATCAACCTCCGTACATCGTTTTAGTGTATTGAAACAGATTACTATTGTACCTATATGAGAGATATATACCTTGGCTTTGAATTGGGAGGGGAAAACCCCCCTATAATATGGCAGGTTTTCGCACCTAATCTAATATACTACTTGACAAAAAATATCAACCATACATACATACATGTATGAAGTGTATGCACAATTAAGATATTGTACATTTATGTACAGACATATAGTTATTGCGCTCTGATATTCGGACGAAAATTAAACCATAGTGTGGCAGGTGTATAAACCTATTCGAATACAGTGACTTGACGAGGAGACAAAAAAGTATCAGCATTATCAACTCTGTGTATGATGCACAGAGCATTCTAAATAGTGCACCATTTTATGTGGAAACACATATATTGACCTCTGATTTAGGGACAATATTGTTAACCTATAGTGTGGCAGATATATGAACGTGATCAAATTACAAAGTAACTTGCTGCAGTGACAAAAAATATCAATCCTATCTACAGTGTGTAAGGTGTGCAAAACATACATGTAGAGACAAAACAAATTGCACTGATTTGGGAATGAAGCCATTAGCCCATAATGTGGCAGGTGTTTCAACCTGATCAAAAACAGCAAAAGATGATGTGAGAAAATATTTGTATCAACCACCATTCCATTGTTTATAGTGTGTTAAAATAATGTATTATTTTACTTTTATGTGTAGATATATATATTGACTCTGAATTAGGGACAAAATAATTACTCCATAGTATGGCAGGTTTTTAACCTGATCTATTACACTGACTTGGTCAAAAAGTATCAACCGTACATACGTCCATATTAGATGACTTCTAAACACCAGATATCTGATGCCAAGTTTCATCCTAAAGGGTTCATTTTCTCTGAACATACACGTGAATAAACTCACAAAACGTTCAAAATAGAACTTTCACGTGTAGTAAAGTGGCTGTCGTTTTTTTGTAAATGAGAAAACATTTCTATCATATATCATATTGGTGGATTGAATATAACTCATAGATATTATCTAACAGTCATATTTTCGCCAACAACATGCTTAATGTTTTTTTTTTGATTTGGTAATCAGACTGACAAGAAAAATATTGCACCATGCCACTATAAACGAACCAATAGCCCACGGAGCTTCATATTTGTTACATGTGTAATCGTTTCGTTGTACCAATTTGGATGACATTTCAGCTGAACAAATGTAACAATGTTTCTGCTTACCATTCCTAGGCGACTTGATATTTTTGGAACATCATGATGTCTTGCCGGCATCATTGAAAACTGTTGACCGCTTCTCTCTTGCAGGAAACAAGTCTATCTTTATGTATATTATGATTGTCTTTTTGAATTTGGTGCTAATACTGTTATATGGAATATGGAATAGGTCTTTGGATTATGGACGCGGATATTCTTTAATGGACGACGGCTGAATTATGAATGACGGGCCAGACGCTGGTAATTGTGGAACGTGCTAACTTCTATACGCAAGCGTCTATTCTGTCACTCAGTACTCAACCTTCGTCCATTAGGAATTTCCGCGTTCATAACCCAAAGATCCAATTCATTCAACAGCATCAGCACCAAATTAAAACATGGGCTAATTTCCTGAAAGAGAGAAGAGGTAAACAGTTTTCAATGATGCCGGCAAGACATCATAATGTACCAATTATCAAATCCATATTATTCTTAATCCATATGATTTTCGTTGTAAACATCCTTATCTAGAGTATGATGTATCTCAGTCACACTTTGATTGTGCATGTTCATGTGAACACAACGAAGACCTTGAAGTACTTAAGATTCGTACAGGCCCTAGTCCCGGGTTGAGTGGAAAGGGGAGATATGTATGCACCATATGTAGTATAAATGCGCCAGATCCGTCATTAGGTAGCCGTCGTCTATTAAGAGTATCAAAGGTTCATCATCCAAAGACCTGTTTCAGTAATAATATTAGCACCTAAATTACCATAACTCAAAGGTAAAAAGTAAATTGGAGTTACTTGAAAGATGGAAGCAGTCAACAGTTTTCAATGATGCAGGATATATTGTCGGTCTCACTAAAATATTACCGTGAAGAAAGGAGTAGATCACGATGTCGAATTTTTAATCAGCTCATTTGTCTTCAACTCGACGAGAGAGAAGGCCCGCTTCATTTTCAGAAACATATAGGTTTAAATATGATGTGTCAGTAGGGCTATCCGTTGTTTCCTTCAAATAACGTGAAGGATATTATTGCATCATTTAAAAACGGCATTATCCACAGCGAGAAGATCGTCTAAATAGCTTTTGTTGAATAGGACGGAACGGTCTTTGAAATGATCGGTTGTTGAAAGCTTCATCATAACAGATGATATCCAATAATTTCTGTTGTACATGCAAATACATTACCACGATGTAAACCCGAAATAATCGCCTGGCTTGCTGACGTACACTCTCCCACTACCCGACAATTTTTACGTCAACTAACGTACGGTTGAACGGCCTGAAGGAAGTAACTGTTGAGATATGTGATAATTATGGTCCCTTTGTGCCTCGATGGACTTCCCAGAACGGTCTGGTATCGATTGGTCCATCAGGTCCAATATGTAATTTGGTCAAACTCGTAAGGTACGATACTGAAGAGACAGAAACATGGACCTACATTGACTAATAGATAGTCAAAACAACCGTATCTTCAACTGGGTAAATGGAGTAGGCTGTTTAATATGGCGTCAACTGAAATTATTTGAAGGACACAAATATCACCGTGAATGTTTTTTCTAGAATAGCTGGCATATGATTATGGTAATATTCTTTTCATTCATGCATAGATTTGGTACCGGTTCGGATCACATCTTTATGGTAACCGAAGTGTTTAATAAGGCCTTTCAAGCTTATCAGACGGCTTGGCGCAGTAAGATTTCTGTTTTACCGACCACTGTGATTAACGTGATTAAGCTGCTGTATGTGACATACGTATTAATTTGGACGTCACTTTTTGTTTTCATTGTTATTAAAGAATCGAAAAAAACCCAACAGGCCTGGTATGCTTGATCGCACATAATTTCATAAGGCTATTTAAAATAGAACCATTGACAGTGTGCAGCGTGAGATGCCAAACAATCTTTACATAACACGACGGCTGAATACATAACATCTGTTCTGACGCATTTAATTAACTTGGTTATATGCCTCACCAAGGTCTCTTTACGGACGAAACCAATAATTGATAATCTTACACTCTAGTGTCAGCGAACGAGATGAGATCTGTGAAAATTATTCTTCGCCGCGTCTGGATTCACCCATGGGAGTAGCTCATGCTCATCCCAGACGAGAAGCCCAGTTTAAGTCACAAATACAGGCGACGTCGCTGACAACCATTATCTGCCCAAATGTTCTACCAACGTAGACAGTGCAGAGTTAAACTGACCACTGGGTGCGGCAAGTGAGATCGGAAGCCAGTAGTGCGAACGCACCGTAGTTGTAATATTTGACTGATTATCTCGCGTTTATCTACTCGCAAAGTAATACTGCCGAAGATATGCATCATTGCCAGTGAACCTCCGTACTCCCACCAATAACGATTACTTCTTTCAATAAGACGATTCAATAAAATCAGGTCTGAATACCGCCATTTTTTAGATTCAAGACACTATCACTATCGAATCTATATACCAAGACCAATGAATCTCAACGCGTCCACCAATAACGATTTCTTACTCCAAGCGATTCAATAAAATTGAATTCAAGATACTATCATGATCTCCCTGAGATAAGATTGATTTCTTTGTCAGCAATTTCTCAATAAACCAAAACTGGAGGCGATGGAGAGTCTGACGTCTATTAGTAAATCCATCTGTTAAAGAGATATCCAGGTCTGTGAGGCACATTGAGGTCTTTCAGCTAGGGCGAAACTTAGGTCAGTGGGATACTTTTTTGCCTTTTCAGATTGATCGATTTGCATGTTTCTGTTACAAACCGATTGTGTGGTCTGTATAAGTGAGCGTGCCCCTAAGTGAGCACCCATTTCCGTATGACTCTTTGGCTAAATTATTCATAAATAGAATCCAACACAAAAAAAATCACGGCCAACAGAGATTTCAGGAATATTAGCAATCATTCACTTCACTCTTACATACTAGTGGATATATTCGTGACTAGCACTCATCGTAAAGTGTCACCGTGTACATATTGCCGTCTGGGGGTGATAAAGTACAAATAGCAGCAAATATTTCGACAATCCTGAATAAAAGTTTATTATGTATACTTCATTTGCCTCGTGTTACTAGTAGCAGGATTTCCTTTTGACATGTCACTCTTTGATAGAGAAACTTTCTTGAGAATATGACCATAACATATAAGTTTCTCTTCTGACGGCCTGGATACTACTGAGCTCTCGTCTCCATGTCCCTTGACAACGATTTCGTAAAAGCTCTTCTCTCCTACGTTCCGGTTTACTTGGCTACTGTTTGCAGGAGTCTGTCTCCAACGATTTAGAGTTCGTGTATCTGGTATCGTAGGTTTCAGTATTTTCAGTAACAGACCCCAGACACACACATCCATTGCTCAGATTCAGGAAATAGCTGTCATACATCCACTACAGCTGTGGATTCATCGATACGAGAGAAATGCCCAGTAGGTTACCATGATGCCAGTATGATATTTCTGTCGTCAAATTATCTTCACTAAGAATTATCCGTTGGTGGTTATAGAAATGTCAAAAGTACTCTCTAATAAAAGCTGAGTGAAATTTCACTCAAGTAAGAGTGGAAATTGATCCCATTCGGTACTTGTGTGAGATTTTCACTCAGCTTGAGTTAATTTTCACTCAACTTGAGTTGAATGCACTCAACTAGAGTGACATTCATTCAAGCAGAGTGGAAATTGATCCCACTCAATTGAGTGAACTTGCGTGGTTTTAACTCAAGATGAGTAAAAAGTAACTCAAGTTGAGTGAAAAGTTCACTCAAATATTTTTAGAGAGTACCATGTGAACATCTGGGAAGCATGTCGCTTTCCGAATTGCCCCCACTTACACTTGTAATATCGTTCTCACTCTCGTTGTGCGTCTGTGTGCGCTGTATATGGAATACAAATAGCTCATGGACCTTCATATCAATCATAATCCTATTGGTGCCTTGCATGGATACAATTATCTCTGGAAGTTTACATCTTTTGCTTGAAATTATTTGAACTAAGTGGAACATATATTATGTATTTTTTGTAATAATTATTACCAATGTTATTCCATATTCAAACGCAGTTGCCATGTCCGTTGACGTAAGTTGACTATCACATCCGACCAAAAGTTTGTTTGTCATTAAACCTGCATTTTGAAGTCTCAAAGAAAGACAATGTCGTGATACGTTGAAAGTATCGTCCATCGGTTCGAGAATTATTCAGTATCGATTGGACCCCACGATATAGTTTTAACGTGCCAAACGCTCGTCTAATTCTATCCCCAAGAGACCGAGGTATTGTGCGAAAGACGTATGAAGGCCAAGACGTAAACTCCGCGGTACTAATGGCGCAGTCTTTTCCAGAATATCCCTTCAACTCTAAGCATTGGAATGACCATGTCGATAACTTCTCCTTTCGTCAGTATATAGTTCGTGACACTGGTGGCATCCATATTTCTATACATATATTGATTTGTGTTGACAGCGCCCTGCGGCAAAGCTCATCATAGACAGAGACAAGTCATCAACCATGCTTGCTTTTGAGAAATATCCTTAGATTTCCCAGCGAAACGTCATACACACATAAATGAAGAGGTCAAAATCCATAATTTCAGTTATATTTTGTTGAAAATAACAAAAACAAACATGCACTTTTCTATTTGGCCCCATCTACGGCATAGATCAGATGAGTTATTTCTTCGAGCTGATCTGCCATCACAGCTCCCGAGCTAGCGTATCTAATTCCGTTTAAGCCGGTGCTATAGGGGCCATGTGGATACTTCACATGAACAGCTGAAATCAAAGAGCGGCTGAGATACTAAGGCTACGTCCGAGAACCCACCGTATTCTAGGGTCTGAATGTGAGGTGATGGGGAAAGTTTTCCTGTAAAGTCATATGTTTGCTCTTTAGTCGCCAGACGTCACCAATTATTCCCACATTTTGCATATCGCTTCAATGTATAAATATTCACCGGTCTCACCGATATATATATATATATAATATATATATATGTCAGAGACGCCTGCAATTCAACGTCCATGTGCAAACCACTTGGAGCTCTGAGAAAATCGTTGTTCATCGTGTCAACATTTCAAGGATGCATGCAATTAAACGTCTCACAAAACAATATTGGGAAAATTATGGTTCACTCTGTCTCGGTTTGCTTCTGAAAGTAGCGTATATAGTCAAATGTTGACCGCTGACAGGAGACCTTCGTTATTTAGTTTAAGTAGAGGAGAAACCTCCGACAATTATTATAAGGTTACCTATTCCTATATATGTACACAAAGGGGCCAATTAAGGGGGTTTCAGTTCATATACAGCATGCGCGCCGTTTTCACCCTTATTTTAGATTGTTGACCGCTTCTTACATTCAAGTAACTAACTTGCGATGATGAATACGGTTTAATAGTGTTAGTTTGTATCAACGTTCAGAAAAATTCTGGTTGGGCTTCCGAATGTCAAACTTTGTTTTTCAATCGTTTATTAACCGTTCATGCTACGCAAAAATAGATGTATATTTTTGTGCACGACATGTCCACGAATATGGTAGACCATTCCAGCCAAAATTCATTGCGTTAAACAGTTAGCAATGTATTGACTAGTCAACCAATCTTTAGCCTGAAATTTCTATGTATTTAAATGCATTTGCAATGTATTAAAAATCGACCAATCCCAAACGTGTATATAAATACATTGAAAATAAACCACTGAAATGGGTTGTACAGGGCATTGTGTGCGTGTTATGATCTCGAAAATTGTGCCGCACTAGTTTCGTATTTAGGTGAGGTGTTATCGTGCCCTTCAAATATGTGCTGCAGGATGTCAAATCTATTATAGATATTATATATTTATATTAATAATATATAACTAATACAGTCGTTCCTATACAGTTATATACAGGACCAACCATCGTGGCGTTACACGAACTCCCTTTAATGTGAGTTTTCTTTTTTTATTTTCATTCCCATTACAGTTTAAAAAAACATTTGGCCATGGACCAAAAACTGTGATAAATGGGAATTTCAAATCGATTGAAATCTAGCATGATATAATTATTGCCTAAATCGACAATAGATAACGTACGTCAAATAAAAATGCGTTGAAGTGATGAAACAGCAGTGAAATTGGAAATCAAACGGAAATAAACTTCTGCAGAAGGCTCTATGTAGCGCCATGATTCTTGGCACTGGTATAGTTCAGCCTGTTCAGTCGAGTTAAATTTCTGTCATGCACGTTGACTTGCATAACTAGTTTTTATTCCGGTAATGCCGTAAATGTCTCCGCGAGGTTGGGGAATCCTGCCACGTTATGTGATCTCCTCGACAGAACGGAAGGACAGAAGGAACGAAGGAAAACAGTATCATTCATTGCAATATTTTTTATCCGATGCTGCAATTAGAAAGGTATACCCGATTACTATATCTGTACGGCCTCGCTGACCAAGCTGACAAAAAAAAAATAGAATGGCAAGCAACCAAGAAAACCGTCCTTTCATTGGTTGAAATTCAATACATTTTAAGTGAAAATATACAATTAGCTGATTTTCAATACATTGAAATTCGTGGCTCATGATTGGTTGATTTGCCGCAAGATAAGGTATATTTACATGCTCTTAACGTAAATATTTGAACAAATAAGATTGATGCATTAGTTGGGACCTTGGTAAAAGGAGTAATAGTGAATATACAGTAAAATACAGCAGACGATAAATGTAAGGAAGAAAGAAAACATGGAAGATTTACAACGAAAGTTAGAGGAGTTAAGAACGGAAATAAGTGAGCGTTTAGGAGACATATTTCCTCAATTTAGAAAAAAAATCGAGACCTTCAGCGAAATGTATAGCTAGAGATGAAATGTCAGTATTATGAAAATTTATATATAAAGACACTGATTTTTGTGAAAACCAACTCGTTTTCAGGGGCAATAATTCCTGACCTCTGTTATCCCAAGGCATATATTATATTTTCATCTGCAGGTATAACTATGTGACTAGCGTGGGACGTGCTTTCTATAGTAATTTTCCAATGATGGCGTTTATCTCATTTTCGTTGGAGACTGCAAAATCCTTGAGAACGGTTTGTTTTAAAGAAGATTTATTTAACAATCACAAAACGTTTCTCAGGGAAAGAGGTATTTGTCTTCCAACCAAACATAACGATATACCAAAAGTATACTGGACTCCCAAGATGCATAAATCACCATACAAAGCTAGATTCATAGCTGGTTCTAGAAGCTGCACCACCAAGCTTCTTTCAACTCTGTTGACGAGGGTCCTTCAGGAGGTAAAAGCATTTTGGGAAAGGTACTGCGCCACTTTTCCTAAAAACTCTGGCGTTGAATGTATGTGGATATTGAAAAACTCAAAATGTCTTACGGAAGAACTTGATGCTAAAGGTCACATACCGTACAGACATGTATCCACATGAGATTTCTCGACTCTCTATACTACAATCCCTCATCAAAACCTTATTGACCGTCTAAGTTCATTAATAGTATTTGTGTTCAAGAAAACTGATCGTAGATATATTAATGTCGGAAGCCATAAGACATTCTTTAACTCTACTACATACAAGAGATATCATTCATGGGATGTTTCTTTGTTTATAGAGTTGCTTGAATTTCTCATTAAAATATCTATGTGAAATTTGGCAACACAATATATCAACAGCATATAGGTATTCCAATGGGTACTAATTATGCACCCCTATTGACTGACCTATATCTGTTCTCTTATGAATATGACTATATGCAGGTGCTTTCAAAAACCGATCCATTCAAAGCCCTTCCTTCTCATTCACCAAACGCTATATAGACGATGTTCTCGCTGTGGATAATCGCTATAAAAATGACGCAGTGAAGGATATATATCCACCTTCACTGGATTTGAAGGAAACTACAGATAACCCTGCAGGCGCATCATATTTAGACCTATATCTCTATAAAAATGAAGCGGGCCTTCTCTCTCGTCGATTGTATGACAAAAGAGATGATTACAATTTCGACATCGTAAACTATCCCTTTCTGGACAGTAATATTCCAGTGGGACCTGCATATGGCATATACATATCACGCCTAGTAGCATTTGCTAGATCCTGTGTTAAATGTGACGATTTTAATCAACGTCACAAAACATTGTTGCAGAAACAACAAGCACCAAGCGCCTCCACTCAAAGTTTCTCAAATTTGGCGATACATATCGCATGCTGATAGCAAAATACCAGCGTAGCGTGCAAGATCTATGGCGTTACGTTTCGTAACTTGTGTCTAATTCCGCTTAACCCGGGGCTAGGGGCCTATGAACCCATGTACTTCAAGATCATCATGGTACTCATATGAACAGTCACAATCCAAGCGTGACTGAGATAAATCATTCTTTAGATGATGACTTTACAACGAATATTATGGATTAAGAATGCTGACCAGCGGGGCGGATTTGATATTTTTGGAACATCATGATGTCTTGCCTGCATCATGGAAAACTGTTGACCGCTTCTCTCTTGAAGGAAACAAGCCTCTGTTTATGTATACTGTTATTGTTTTTTTGAATATGGTGCTAATACGGTTATATGGAATATGGAATAGGTCTTTGTTGTCCCTTATATGTGTTGTAATTTGGATTATGGACGCGGATATTCTCTAATGGACGACGGCTGAATTATGAATGACGGATCTGACGCTTGTAATGGAACTGTTACACAAGCTTTCGATGTATAGGTTTAAATATGATATGCCGATATGGCTATCTGTTGTGTCCTTCAAGTCCTGTGCAGTTAGATATATATCTGTCACTGCATCATTCATATAGTGTTTATCCACAGCGTCAAGATTGTTTATACAGCGTTTTGTAGATGAGAAGGAATGGACTTCAATATGACCGTCTTTTGAAAGCTTCTGCATATAGTCGTATTCATAAGAGAACAGCTATAGGTCAGCCACATGGCGTGCACAATTAGTACACATTCTTGACTAATACAAGTCAGCCTAAATCATGGGGAGTGTATGTCAAATCAATTGATGAGTATTCCACTAACTTTGCATTAGACAATCTGGAAAGAAACCAGGTAATGTGGGTGTATTACTCCATGTCGTCTTTACTATCGCCTTTGATGACAGATACGCCAAATTCAGACCTGAACAAGACAATACGTTGACAAATCCAACATTTAAAGACAGCCATGTTCCAGTAGAGCCAGTAAGCTTTGAAATAGATGTAGTCTATTTGAGAAGATGTACGATTTCGTGTAACGTCAATGCCGTCGCATTCTTGTAAATGATGCTACACCGTGTCTCGGTTTGCTCCTAGTTATTATCGCGCGAGCAATATCGCGTTACTTTGACATGTAGGTTGATGTTATGAAGGAGAATTTACCACGGGGAAAACAAAAGAGGAGCATCACATTAACGACGTCAGAATTGTTCAGGAGATACGGTTATCACTATATAATTTTATGGCGACAAAATTTTTGCACATATATATGTGCACCTCCCCATGACAAACCGGGAAAGCGGCATCTTGGATTTTCTTTATCTATCTTATGCTCGCATTGCGGACACGAGTCGCCAGTCTGTAATTCATTTGTGTTGAATCAAAAAATCTTCTCTGAAATAGGATAAGCTTCTTGTGGTCTAGTACTGAAGAATCATTTGATATTGACATCAAAGAAATCGATCATGGTAAAACCGCCCTGATAGCTGATTTGAGAGTTCATTTTATTTCACCTTTTTATCGGCGTGATACATCTGCTTTTTACTATTATTCGCTCGACAATTTTGGGTAGCATCTGTTTCCTCGGACTTCATTCTTGTTCGCCTTTATTCTCATTGCCGTAATGCGAAATCTTGGCCCAAACTTTCAATGGAATTCATCAGAAGACCGCCTTAATGAAGAAATTCCGTGACTCGATGCGACCTGACCTCATTCTAACCGGATTGGCGTTGAGCAGCGGGACGAAAGGTGCTTAACGAACTGGAAATTTGATCATCGTAAATATGTATTAGGGAGAGGGATCACATTGACTGCTATTGACACGAACGTCGTCATCTATGTGTATGAATGCGACGGCGGATCCTGGTCTAATTTAGATTTCACAATTTATTAGCAGAAAACGATATATCTTCTCATGAATATTCATTAGTGAGATCAGAAATTATCATTGTATATGTTTCTAGGCAAGACAATTACCCACCCAACGAACATAAACATCACAAACGTACAGCTATTACTTACTATTTCGATTTCTTGATTCATGGGGCTCCACTCCGATGATTGTCACTATCTTCCAAATGAGATAGAACATATAAACTCTGATAAGCTGAAACTCTTCACTAATACTCTATCTTCCGGAGTTTAAGGTAATCAGTTTACCACACAGGGGAAAAATATATTCGGCGCTGTATGGAGATGGGTCGAGATCTTTAATAGAGATGGGTCGAACCGTTCGATAATAATATCATTTCTTCTCGAACCTGGGATGGACGAAACTTTTACTTGTAGAGAAATAATATCGCCATAACGATCCAGTGTCAAAACTCTTAATTCGTTAGAAAAGTCATTGCGGATTTAACAATCTGGGAGATTTCGAACTTGAGCTGTGCTTCTTCACAACAGTCAACATTGTGCGGTCATTTCGAAATTGCCCATTGAACTACTCTCCTATCGTAAAATTGCACAAATCAGCACGGCAGTACTTTCTTTATGCGAAAGAATAATTCAGTAAGCATGGTGAAACGAAGATAGAGATGATTCTGGAAACAAAGTGGTATATGTATTATTTGCTGCAGGAACCCAGTATCCCCATGAGAAAGACGTTTCTTCCTTGCGAAAACATTGCGATCGGTCGGAGACAAACAAAATTAGTATAGGCAGACTATACAGGAACGCAACACCGTTAATAACCTGTAGTCTGAAGGGAGTATTCGCTGTATAAAATAGATTATTCCTCATCTTGTATCGATATATCATTAAACAGTTTCTGAGACATAGACAATTTAAAAACGCATTGGACTTGGTCTGTGGTTGAACGCCGACTATCAATAATGAGAATCGATTTCGAGTACTCTTGACCCATTGTCGCTGCTCTATGTTTCTAGCCGAGTTTGAGCATGGTATAAACGAAGTATGAACACTATATATATGTTTGCCTGCAGAGTTAATATAGATATACATCTAAGCCGAATTTATACCTACATCCGATCGGCGATAATGGAGAAACAAGCTTTGTAATTTTTATTTTACGGCCTAATTAGAATTGATATTAACTGTCTGCCGTAAAAGTATTTTCTTTATTGATGGGGACAAATCTTTTGTGGACTGCGGCTGAATACTGACTGTCGGATCTGACACCAATATCAAGCGAGTACAAACCTTGCTTATAAGAAGAAACATGGCTTTTTAGTGAGGCTTCCAATTGTAGGGGTGGTAACTGGATCTGTGTATAATTGCTTGCTAGAAATACTCAGGATGGGGATAGACAACCATATTACAGTGCATATAATGCTACATTTGGAGACCAGTTCCCCCAGCAGAATACCGCTGTCATCAGAGGTCGTTTCCCTTTTGTAACGTTTCCCATCGATTTTACTTCGTTTTTAACGCTGTTTAGATTCAGTATATCTTGCAGGGATCACTGAATCAGCGCCAGTTATAATCGTTTGTTTGACAATTTCATACAGGATTGTAAGGGAATGCTGACAGTTTAAAAGGAAAGAACCTCAAAGGGCCAAACATGACGACGTCGTTCATTCGGCACAGAGAGTGATACACGCTTGGTTTAGTGAGGAAATGTAACGGCATGACGGAGGAGACCCTCGACCAATGTGATCAATACGAACAAGTTGTGTTTAGACGTTGAGCGGATAAAACGTCCTCATCACTATCATAGTATTGCTTCGTAATTGATAGGCTCAACAATTCTGGCATCTTCAGGGGTGAATATATATCCACATGACGAGACTCTGATGAACAGCACCGTACATCTTCAAACTGTAAGTACATTTTTTTGTTATATAAATATTTATTCCATGAGTGTTCTAGTGTAGCACAGACCTTCTCAGAAGATGAACATTGATTATAAGAATGTTGATAACAATGTCAATGTCGCGTCACGATAGCATAAGAATCATAACTGTTAATGATTATATATTAATTTTAATATTTAGGATTACAACACATATAAGGGAAGTGGGAAGAGGTGCCGACATACTGACAGAGCCACATGATTTCACAGTATAACCGTAATTCTACCATTGGTGGAATGATGTAATCATACTAATGAGGATCGAATAAACTATATATATATACTATTAATAAAGTCCACTGAATTTGCTGTTGATTAACGAAAATATTGAAAGATGACGAAAGACGATCAAATTTGAGGTAATTTCAATGCATTTACGAACCGATAGTAATTATATTTGGCATACCAAAACGAAATTAAGAAAAAAAAATACTCATACTCATAGAAAAGTCAGGATTACACCAAAGGATCAGATGATATATGAATGTAAGGTAAAATGCAAGAACATGCGAAAAACTATCAGACCAGAACTGAAGCCACTTATTATTGTGTGCACTAAGGTCGTTATCGGCCTGACAGGACTGTTCCGTTTTGTTGAAGCTAGAGATAATGAATCCGTTTTATACGTTCAGGGAGAAAAGATAATTGTCGAGACATTAATATTTGTAATTACCTACTTACCTACTCCACCTCCTACCACCCCTTGCCTACTCCTTCCACCACCCCCTGCTTGATTCACTCAAAATTGGTGATAAACTCGGATCTAATGAATATGTTTATATTGGTATTAACATATGGACAGGAATTACCGTGATCCAGGTATGGGTTAGGTGATCTCTAAACCTGATCAATCAATAGATTATGCCTCTTCTAAATCAACATAGAACATATTGATAAATGATGATGCATTCAATTTTGCCATGTTAACTTAACTCTTATTTAACTAACATTGATTAATGTGCGTAGCGTGACGTGTGGATTATATTTGCATCAAACAACCATTCAGTTCCTCATCATCGAACTCCAGCGCTGACAGATGGTGTAAATATTACATCAGACTGTATGGCGGAGCGGCCAATCGGATAGTAATTTGTTCTGATATTTCGAACATTTTTCTCACAACTTGTCACGGATTGTGTGTGTTATCATTTTTTATTAGATACACACAAACAACCGCAACCAGTGCCCGATGTCTATGGGTCCTTCAAACCAAGCTATTAAAACTATTAAAATTTTTCAATCAAACGCTTGCCTTCAGATGATCCCATATAATTACTAATTCATTTGCTTCCCAGAAATTAAATATTCAAGAGATTGAGAAATTAGAAATACAAAGATACTCCAGCTTGTGATTGTGAAAGTAGTTTGGGAAGATATGTTTGAGTGGAAAACAAGAGAGATGTTTTCGTTAAAGATATAATCAGCCTCAAATCTATACCGAAATCGATGTCTCTCAAACTCCGCGAAAGTGACATGTTTCGACGGGTACAAAATAAAATACATTTGACCAGATAAAACTAAACCATTCGCGAGAATGGAATTAATTGCTCTTTAAGAATAAACGGCATGGCATCCTGCTTATTTTTCTACGGCCCTGTCAAGAAGCATACACATGTGTGGTGCAGTCTGCCTACGAGTGCACAGCTATTTAACCCAACTTCAGGCACGAGCCATGACGTTATCCCATGGCTGCAGATGTTCAGTATTCAGATTATCTTCATTTTCATCTCCGTGTAAAACACATATTCAATGGCGATACAGAAAACCCGTCGAAGCGACAAAAGTTTCAAATATCTCTGACAAGATATTCTTGAATTCGAGTATGTGGCGATCCCACTATCATCAAATATAATACCTATGGTGCTTTAGAAAACTTCGCTGCCGAAAAACGCACAGGGGAAAGATGACAAAACCCTTCGATTTTGAGGATGATTACATCTTTAACACAACTACCAAAAATAAACTTCCAGCTAAGCTTTCCATATTTGCATTCATTTATATATATGTATGAATGACAATTGGTGGAACTCGGTTCCACGCTCTCCGCACCACATCTATTACAATCCCGGCCCCGGGTCGTCCAACTGCAGACTATACACACGAACCGTTTGGATGTGCATACCTTTGATATAGCCTTCATGATTCACCGTGGACCGAATTGTAATAAACGAAGCGATATCTAAAATCTTTTCAATAGATATTCTCAACAAAATACATTGTACATTGAGATCATCCTCCTTCTAAGTAAACAGCCCGTTAATTAATAAATTACGTTCTGTTAAATGTTGCTATGTTAGCTTAACTCTTATTTGACTGACATTGATAATACACATCGCGTGACGTGTAGATTAAGTTTTCACGACGCCAACGTTCATTTCCTCATCATCGAAATCTTAGCGTTTGTCCAGCGCTAACGGAAGGTATAAATATTGTTGCGATCACGCAGTCGCTAAGCTCAAGTGAATTCCAGTTACGACAGATCTATTTCAGGCAATCAACCTAGGGTTGTCAAACGGATTTATCAGCTTGGATAAACAACACACCCTATGCTGTTATATGTTGACCCTGCACCAATGAAGACCAGGAAACACAAACAAGAAGAAACTGAAAAAAGATCATAATTTCGGTGTAACCAATAAAATCTTTTATTCACTGTTGAATATCCGTAACGCTGGAGTAGCAATCACAGTTGTATTCGTCAGGTACCTTATGTAATTAAAGTAACATAACGCTCCTAACTGCATCGACTTGTGTGTGTCTATTAATTGTTTCCTAATAACCCACTGCTAGTCGGTTCTGAAGGGGAACTGAGTGCATAAGCGTAAGAGTAACCGTATATTTCCTCAAATGCCTCTGTAGTACCAACAGGGGTGGCTGCAGTTGAATACTGTCAACATCCACACATTGCCTCCGTGGGGTACCTAACTGGGACCAGCAATTAGGGGCTGTAGTTGAATACTGTCAACATCTGTAGCCTCCGTGGGGTACCTAACTGGGACCATTAGTGTGGGGCTGCAGTTGAATACTGTTGTAAGACCCAAGGAAGTCATGGGGTTGCTCACTCAAACCTATAGGGGCAGCTGCAGTTGAATACTGTTAAGACCCAAGGAAGTCATGGGGTTGACCACTTGAATCTAATATAGGCCGCTGTAGTTGAATACTGTTAGACCCAATGAGTTCATGGGGTTGACCACTTGAATCTAATATAGGCCGCTGTAGTTGAATACTGTTAGACCCAATGAGTTCATGGGGCTGACCACTGATATACACACAGTATCAAAAACATTAGGTACCCAATGAATTCAATGGGTGCAAGAATAATTTTAGCTGTATACAACTTTCAATACTTCAGAATGCTGTCAAATTGTTGTCTAGCTTCACCTGATGAGGAACTATATGAGAAATGTCTATGTAGTCCATTAATCTGACAGTAACCCCATGATTTCGTTGGATATAAATATCCTGGCTCATACAGGGAGTCAAAGCAGAGTTATGGATTTAGGGACATTTAACATTTAAATTGGTTCTGCAGTTATCTGTAAATAAATATGAAGTATTGCCATACCTCAGGTTTCTGTGGCAGCTCTGTGAAAGAAGTTGTGGGTCTGCATGAGGTCTTTAGAGAAAGTGTGAACTCGGTCAAATATATGGACCAAGTCCCAGAATAATACAAATCTCCCGCTTTTATACACTTCAGTTCACAGCCTCGAACCCAAAATGTCGAAGACCAGAAAAACGTTATATCGCTGAAACTATTCGGAGAATTTGTACAATTATCACTTACTGGAAACAGATAATACATATAGTTTACACAGTGATCTATTTATCAACGATAAGCTTTACCTTTATCACAAGTGAGAAATACGACCTAACTGGCTTGAGAGTATTTCATGAATCAAACATGGCTGACTTCGTCTGATGCAGAGTAAAATACTCAGCTGTTTTGAGCGATAACTACCGAAATACATCAAACCACAACTTGTCATGCGATGGGTGATCAAGGTAATGCATTACTTTAGCTTCGTTGTGTGAATAAATCGGCGTAACTTTGTTAATTAATGATTTACAGTTCAAAAACCATGGCCATGTGGCACAAACGAAGTATCTCATTACAACAACAACATGCAAACACAGACTCCAGACAGACTGCAAATATGCTCGAAATAGTTTGTTATCACTGAGAATTATCTGTAATGAACTACAAATGACAAAACTACAGTTATAGAACACAAAAGAGAGATACCTATAGAACAATAACAAATGTAACCACAGTAATTTGATGCTCGTTTCACTATTACATCAGACCGAATGACGGAACGGCCAATCTGATTTGGATCTTTTTATTCGTGTGAAGAGTGTATTTTAGGTTATTTGAGAGAAATAAGTTTGCTGCATAAGTTTTAATGTACGTACATGTACCTGTTCTTAGTGTGTTATGTTGATTACTTCTGGATTGCTGGGTTGTTGACTTGTATTTGTTGGAATACTTAAATTTTTGTTTGATCGTCGCTATATAGCTGAAATATTGCTGAACGCGACGTTAGCCCTTAATTCTCCCTCACTCTCTCGCCCCTGCTCTGATATTCGGACAGTTATTCCCATTTGTCTGTCCTTTAAAGCAAGTCGATCATTAGAATTTGAAATGAAAATTGTTCATTCTGACGATGCCATATAATTAATAGTTAATTTGCTTACCAAAAGTCAAATATTGAAGAGATTAACTTTCCATTAGTGTGGCGTATTAGAAGTACGAATTTTATTTGGAAGAGCAAGCAAAGTATTCCCAGATTAATAGCTGTGCATTCGGATAGAGACCAGAAGGGATCGAAGGAACATAATTTACAGATGTCAGATCAGACTCAGAATATTTTTCGTTAAATAACCAAGAGCCACAAATCTTAATTACATTGGATCAATTCCGGTGATGACTTGACTCGAGGCGGCTGGGATAAGTATGTAGTTTGGAAAGATATATATTTGAGTGGAAAACAAGAAAGACGCTATTCTTATTTGTATGCATATGAAGTTCAATCTGTGGAAGTAAGGGCCATACTCTCTGCATCACACATATTAAAACCACTGAATCGCTGCCCAGGTTCGTCCAACCTCAACAGCACAGACACTCGAAACAAGAATTTGTGGGCTCTCTATTCATTATCTCGCATATTTTATCTCACCGTGGCCCAGATTCACCGTGGATCAGATTTTAAGAATCCGCGAGGAAATGTATTGTACTAGATTAAGCTCCTACTAGATAAATAGCGCACGTATGAATAAGCGATGATGTATTGGATGTTACCATGATGACCCAACTTTTATATGATTAACATTGTGTTAATGCGCAAAGCGTGACGTGTGGATTATGCTCGCATGACGCGGCCGTTAATTTCCTCATCATCTCTTTGCGTCTGCCCAACCCTGGCGGAAGGTATAAATATTACATCAGACCGAATGGCGGAACTGCCAATCTGATAGTAATTTGTTCTGATATTTCGGACATCTTCCCGTCAGCGTGTCATTCATTACTGAGCATTTTTCATTCTTGATTCATGTTATTAGATTCACATCAACAACGTCAGCCTGTATCGGAATGACGGTGCGTTCTTCAAAACAAGTCAGTCAAAACATTTTTTTGAATTCGGTTCTGATTTCTATTATGAATAAGCACAATTCAAGATTAGCGGTAATCAAATATCTAAAACTAAGTCTTACGTAATTGGGAATGTGAGCATGACATCTGAAATACGAAGTTAGATTAGCCTTCCACCGGTGAAAGGGAATCGTTTGGCTTGTAAAGATGAGGTGCATTATTGACAATAGTTGTACTGGTTGTATTGAAAAGATCCATATGGCTTGCAAGATATTTCTTTTTAAAAGCCGCAAATTCACCGGACGAAACCTTATGTTTTGTCGTATGATTATATAGTTGTGTATACCCATCCTGGTAGCCGTCAATTTCTGGAGAATAAAATAGCCTAGCAGAATATCATCACGTCTTGATGACATCATTGGATTACAAGCGTCTTGTCCGTCATTCATAATTCAGCCGTCGTCCATTAAAGAATATTCGCGTCCATAACCCAAAGACCTTTTCCATATTTCATATCACAGCATTAGCACTGAATTCAAAAAGATAATCATACTATACATAAACATAGACTAGTTTCCCGCAAGGGAGAAGCAGTCAACAGTTTTCAATGATGCCGACAAGACATCGTGATGTTCCAAAAATATCAAATCCCTATCCCTGATCAGTATTCTTAATCTACATGATATTCGTTGTAAAGTCGTCATCTAGAGAATGATGCAACTCAGCCATACGGCCCCTAGCCCCGGGTTAAACAGAATTAGACACAAGTTACGAAACGTAACGCCATAGGTCTTGCACGCTACGCTCGTATTTTGCTATCAGCATGCGATATTTGAGAAAGTTTGGAGGCGCTTGGTGGTATAGCCCTGTTTTATAGGTTTCTGCAATAGTGTATTGTGACGTTGATTAAACTCGTCACATTTGACACAGGATCCAGCAAATACTACTAGGCGGGATATGTATACGCCATATGCAGGTCCCACTGGAATATTACTATCCCGAAAGGCATAGTTTACAATGTCGAAACCGTAATCATCTCTTTTGTCATAAAGTCGACGATAGAGAAGGCCCGCTTCACTTTTATAGAGAGATAGGTCTAAATATGATGTGCCGGTAGGGCTATCTGTAGTTTCCTTCAAATCCAGTGAAGGTGGATATATATCCTTCACTGCTTCATTTATATAGCGATTATCCACAGCGAGAAGATCGTCTATATAGCGTTTGGTGAATGAGAAGGAACGGGCTTGAATTGATCGGTTTTCAAAGCTGTTGACTGCTTCTCTCTTCTAAGATTACAACGCATATAAGGGAAGTGGGAAGATGTGTCGACATACTGACAGAGCCACATGACTTCAAAGTATAGTCTTCTGGTTAATCTATTTTAAAGCACATACCAAGTATCTAACGATTCGTGGTATGTGTTGTATCTCAGGTACGCTTTTATTGTGCCTGTTCATGTGGCAACTTGGATGAGATGACAACATACGGGATAGACCTTTCGATTATTGACGCGGAGATTCTCTTATTCTTTTCTCGTTTGACGCTTGCTAAAGACTTTTTGTTTTCGTAAATGCCTCAGTATTGTGTTGGATTTAGTCATACTACAAGACAAGTAAAACAAGCATGTCGAAAGAAAATGGACTAAATTTACGTGGAGCACACGGTTGGAAGTGTGATCTAACCAATTAATTGGCTCTATCTACGGCACATGTCAAATAAATGTCAGACAGTATTTATCGACCTAACAGCGCTATGTTCGAACAAGAATACAACTCATAACTCAAACCAAATGCTATATCAATGGCAAGAAAAAAGAGGAACGGTAACTGACGTCGGATTGTGGACAAATAGCCCTAAAACCGAACGGATGAGGCCCAAAGCACTCTGTCCACAGGTCTCAGACCACGGAAAAAAGACAGTTACTTTCATCCTAACGAAATCGTATTCAACTGATTCCCTAATTAAATCTAGAGTTAAACATTCCGACAAGAAGTAGTTTGATTCAAGTGCTACAAACTGAGAAACTGTTTGACAAGTGATTCAAACCTAAATTTTGAGCAATGGGAGCTCGTACACATGACGTCATACTTTTTTATTTTCCTCTGCTTTGAGAAAACGATGCACAAGCACCCAAATAGTCTCTCTGAGCAGCACCTTATTTGGCCCGGAGTCAAACTCGCAGCAAAACCAATCACATACGACACTCCATATACTGCTGGGCTTTGATTCTTTATCGCAACATTCGGGATCTTCGTCTTCGTAGTTTGTGATAGGGATTGTATTAACACCATGTAATTTCAGTATTTTCACGCTGTTTTTTGAAGAACAGTTACCATGGTTACACCCGAAGCGTGAAAGAGATATATTCTACATGTTCCCTGTTGAAAAATTAGGTCTTTATCTTATAGACGCAGAAAGTCATTATTGGGCGACGGCTGAATATTGAATGCCGGAATAGACGCTTGAATCCCAACTTGATGACAAATATTTCTGTACAAATATCCACTGACAGACAAACGAATAATTCCACTTAAATCTACCTGCAATTTGACGTCAATGAGGTCAATTTGCGTAGAGATTTTGCGTGAGTGCAACCCGATACATGACACGCCCTCCTTATACGTGCATAGACATGCTTTATTTTGTCTCGTATCAATCGGGATGGAACACAAGAGAGGAGATCTAGATTCAAACGACGGCAACCGGTGCTATCGAATACTGAATGTTCTTGACGTTGGAACACTTTCCGAGATCTGCACTCTGCACGAGGCGGCATAATCTTGACTGGAAGATAATCTTGATACTCTTATATATATATAGGTTAGGAGAAAGTAATTATTTCCCCCTCCCTAGCAATGTTAAAGGACATGATTTCATTAGAACATCTCTACCCTCTATCAGACGAATAATTACCGGACATTATGTTTCATCACAATAAGCCAGTGATCACTTAGACGGTATGAAAACATGACTCTATCCAGGAACAATGTCAATGAAACAAGGCCAACCGGGAATGCCCGATTTTACTAGTTCCACGTTGCAGAAAATAATTCAACTGGTCGTAACTATCGCCAGCACGTGTTATTACGTGGATGACTTGCGTCAAATTTGCAGACAATATTTTGGACTCACTCATCGATATTCAACCACCTGCAATTTATCTGAATATCAACCAATCGTAGGGCTAGCCTGTCCCATAATCCGATACATTCGGGGAACGAACATTGCCCGACAGGTGGAATCAGTGAATTAGTTCCTTTTCACCTTTTGTTGGTTAAACGCTTCATGACCCAGTTATGTTCAGGCTGCATACTATGGTACTGCAATTAGTTGCCTAATAGCTGTGGAACAAATTAGTTTGAAAAACAAGAAGAACAAATAATTGAATAATGCATGTATTGCATCGAAAAGCGTTTGTATCGTGATTCCGCGATCACATAAATTTTATTTATCACATATGTACTAATCATAAATTTGCTTCATGCTGACTGATATTGGATGTGCAATGTACTAATTTTCATAGTAAAATCGATAACCCTTTTTATGATGCCTTTATTCTCCCTGTCTTAACTTCTTTGTTGTTGATATTTACTAAATTCTTCTTCACCATTCCTCTCTAATTTAAATGTGAGGCTAGTGTGGGGAATTTGTGGGGATGCAGGATGATTGATAAGATCCTAGCTTTTAGTGTGTGTGGGGTTTTTTACGCGGCACTAACAACCGATTTGGGGATTATGTGCGTTTAACTTTTGCTTGGAAAATCAAGATTGATGTGTGGAATTGACACGGAAAGCTGTCCTCGGTGAAACGTCCGATTGGTTGAATTAGCGCGCAAACTGCGAGATTAGAAAGCGTTAATACGGATTTCTTTGTCACGTATACAACTTTCCAGATGTTCGACTCAAATTTATCTTTCGCACATTAATCGAGCAAGATGATATGGATTTGAAATCACAGCCAAACACACTGAACTTGTTTCGCATATCCAACTGAATCAACGATTTTGTTTGGAGTCTTTCATTCCTGCTTCAATTCTTTTACTAGCATATCAAGTTATATAGCAGAAATATTACCATCAACCGTCAGCGCATCTGAGCGACCATTCGTATCCGGTTACACCGGTATGACGGAGGCTCAATTAAGCAATATGTCAAGGGAAGGGAGGGGCTCTTGAGCACTATGTCAAGGGAAGGGAGGGCCTCTTGAGCACTATGTCAAGGGAAGGGAGGGGCTTTTGAGCACTATGTCAAGGGGAGGGAGGGGCTCTTGAGCACTATGTCAAGGGAAGGGAGGGGCTTTGAGCACTATGTCAAGGGAAGGGAGGGGCTCTTGAGCACTATGTCAAGGGAAGGGAGGGGCTCTTGAGCACTATGTCAAGGGAAGGGAGGGGCTTTTGAACACTATGTCAAGGGAAGGGAGGGGCTCTTGAGCACGATGTCAAGGGAAGGGAGGGGCTTTTGAGCACTATGTCAAGGGGGAGGGAGGGACTCTGAGCACTATGTCAGGGAGGAAAGGGAGGGGCTCTTGAGCAATATGTCAAGGGAAGGGAGGGGCTCTTGAGCAATATGTCAAGGGAAGGGAGGGGCTCTTGAGCAATATGTCAAGGGAAGGGAGGGGCTCTTGAGCACTATGTCAAGGGAAGGGAGGGGCTCGTGAGTACTATGTCATGGGAAGGGAGGGGCTCTTGAGCACTATGTCAAGGGAAGGGTGGGGCTCTTAAGCACTATGTCAATGGAAGGGTGGGGCTCTTAAGCACTACATGTATGTCAAGGGAAGGGTGGGGCTCTTGAGGATAATTCTCATTTCATCAACACAAGGCAAATATTTAGAAAACTTGGGAGAGAAATGTGTAAATCAAGCGTAACGTTTAACAGGTTAGTCGAAAACGTCTTAGCGCTACAAGAATGATGACATCCAGGTTGTGTGTTAAATCTTCGGCTATTCTCCGTGATTAAAGGTTAGTTTATCGTCGAACTAAAACAACGCGCCGTTACAATGGTCAGAGCGTTGTAAGTGTTGTTCAAGTATGGTCAACGAAATTTACACTGATATTGAGCGAGTAACCTTTCCGACCCAAATCGACTGACTTATAATTGGAGATATCTCGTGCTATTTTTTTTAACCGCGAGCTTCGTTAGAGCAACACCACTTTGGCGGAATTCGTAAGGTCCCGTGCATGCACCAATAGGGAATCGGAGTTTTCAAGACAACCCTGACTGCACAGTGCAACTTTTCTTGATCTCGACGTTTTTGCTAATATTCCAGCTTTCATTGACCTCATTGAATCTTAGTAAACATGGCTTTGATACGTCGATTTTTATTCCTCGCATTCACGAAAATTCAAAGCAAACAAAAATCGTCAATTTCTCCCCTGTTCTTGAGGGAACTTGGTACCATCAAGGTAATGCGTCGAAGGCCGGTCGTTAATAACAAGGGAGAAAATGGTGGGTGTCTTAATTTTGATTGGATTTTTATGAATGTTATAGAACATTAAAGCGTACCAGTCAAAGGACGTAGAGTGTTTTAGTCAAATTTTGTTCCCATTCGTCTAACGTCCAAAAATTGCATCAGCGAGGAATCGATACGTTTTTGCGAGTGAATATGGGATTTAATCACACTAAATTGCGTTGGTATCATTTCGGAAGATCAAATTACGACCACATAGGGAACATCTAATGTTCAGATCAAATTTCGAGTTTATTTCAACATTTGCGATTTACTCCGAAAGCAACCCATGTACCCAGTATCAAAAAGTGTAATCGTGAGCATAAACCAGTTACTCTATTGGGTTTGAACTGTTAATATGAGTTAATGATATCAGCCAACTGCAGTACGTTTTCAGTGACACCAGTACTAGTCTTACCGTTAGTTCTGCCGATATTAATACGATTATTTCACACACATTGACAAAAACATTATCACTAAATAATGCCGATGACTCGAGACTGAATCTAGCGTGAACACAACTTTACATAGGACGGGTTAAGTATCAACACTAGACCTTGGTATGTTTTGTCATTCTGAGACTGATAGGTCGCATGGGATACTAGATTTGGGATTTCTAGACATTTTCACAATTAGCAAAGGGCAAAGGGTCAGCCCTAATGAGCAAGTTATGTAAGAATTACCCTTGCTTTCGACGAGTTATTACATCAGAATGAACTAATAGTTTTACCAGTATCCCGACGAATGACAAGTACCACTTTAGTCACGTTTATAACATTATGTTATCATGTTGAGCTCATCATTGGGAATAATAATATTATATCGTCCATATTATATGTATGAGAACTATTTCTCTGGACGTGAATGAATGAACCAGGAGTGGAAGGCAATCGTTTATGCTAACCTATAGTGGTCAAGGGAAGTGGGATAATATAGGATCGATTATATATTGGAGCGATATGCAAGAGGTGGGGGAAAAAACGTCTGGCGACTAAAATGCAATCATTAAACTCTACAGGAAAGCATTCGTCGACACCCAACATTCAGGCACGAGAATTCGGTGGATTCTCGGATGCAGCCTTAGTATCTCAGCCGCGCTTTATTGCAGATGTTCATGTGGAGACAATGAAGTATCCACGCGGCCCCTAGCACCGGCTTAAGCGGAATTAGATAGATAGCTCGGAAGCTTAGATGAGCCTATAAGAGACGTAGGGCAGAGATTGAGGGAATATGCGTATGAAATCTGATGAATAGAAACTTACATTTACGTGGGCACCCATGGGAAATAGCTGACAGGTTATATAATCCGGGTCTTTCAAATCGACACTTTATTCGTCTATGACAAATTTTGATTGCAGTTGAAGTTGATGAAGGATTATTGGGTTAACGATTGTGTTTTACTTCCTGAATTCTCGTTTTATCGTAACAAGACATTCGTCTTAGAGAGTTCACTTAAACATTGATGGCAAATACTTATTGATGAGCCCTGGGAATCATCACCAGTTTTTTTCTAAAAAGCAAGCGTCAGATCAATGATTGCCTTTCATGTGTATCATATACCACTCTGGATGTCGTTAGTTTGGAGATTCGTTAAATACATGCATCATCCCTTGCTGTTCGATCTGTGTGGTAGATGATGATTTTGCTGTTATAATAGTCCCACGTTGGTATAATTATCAAACACGGGGCTATTAGAGATACATGATAAGCGTCAGATACGTTTTGTATTCCACCGTCGTCCATGACAGAATTTCCTCGTCAATAATAGAAAGACCTATTTTCGTATAACAGTTAGCACTAATTTCAAATGTGTGTGAAATAAAGATAATAAAACAATAGATGGTTTCCTACAAGAGAGAAGCCGTCGACAGTTTTCAATGATGTCAGCCAGACGTGATGATGCTTTTTTTGTAAAAAATCATATTCACTGACCATTATTCTTAGACTTACATACCTCTTATTATGATATTCAATGTATTCTCTAACTCTAGCGTATCTGAATTCATGATGACAGTTCATGCAGGTTCGTGAGATAAAAGGTCAATGGTGTGGTGTTTCAGTCGTGTGGTACGATAAATTCGATGAGATGATGAATCGCCACTAAACACTGACACCGCATGTCAGTCATTTAGCCAGTATATATCAGGGGGCTGATGCAACTTTACCAGTATTTCCCATCCTTGTTAAAAAAGCGAGACGGCAATTTTTTGTGGTGATGGAAAAGTCTCCTTCCGTCGACTGCAGCGTTCTTCTATCAATCATTCTACACTAACTGAACGTGACGTTAAACCTTAATTCTCTCTCTCTCTCTCTCCACTAACTTGGTCAACTGTACGTGCCTAGACATTGAAAGTTTAATTACTCAAAGTGTTTTCCTAGAATACTTGCTGCTATTGCCAAGCTTTTGTTTTTTTCAAGCTGTACAAAACATGGTTTGGCCTATGGCTGTTACTCACATGTTTTTATGATTGTAAAGTAGAATACATTGATATACAAGCGTATAGTCCATCATTTAATATTCATCCGTCGTCCATTTGAAGATTTTCACGTCCATAATCCAAAGACCTAATTCATATAACAGCATTTGCACCAAATTCAAAAACATGAACACCAACCATAGTATACATTAGCACAGGCTAGTTTCCCGCAAGCGAGAAGTGGTCAACAATTTTCAAAGATGCCGGAAAGATATCATGATGTTCCACAAATATCAAAATCGTGTCGCTGATCAGCATTCTTAATCCATGTGATTTTATTCGTTGAAAGTCGTTATATAGAGAATGATGTATCTCAGTCACGCTTTGATTATGGATGTTCATATGACACCATCGGGATCTTGAAGTACATGGATTCATATGACCCCTAGCCTCGGGTTAAGCGGAATTAGACACAAGTTACGAAATGTAACGCCATAGATCTTAAATGAATAACAAAGAGTGGCACCTTTAAGACTAAGTTTAATGATCACGATCTTTTGCAGATACTGGATATCTGCTTCGTCAGGTGAAGAAGTGACGCAGCGAAGCTGACGAAGCAGATATCCGCTATCAGACACCTGACGAAGCAGATATCCACTATCTGCGAAAGCTCTTGACCAGTCAAGTTAGTTAGGCTTAAAGGTGCCACATTTTGCTATTCATTCATACTACACAGACAAACACGGCTACCCCCAATTTCTATTAGCCATAGATCTTGCTCGCTACGCTCGTATTTTCCCATCAGCATGCGATATGCATCTACCAGCTGTGTGCCACATTAAAGCGTTCATAAATATGATGGTGCAATTATCACTATTAACTCAAGTTATAAAGCGCGGCTGAGATACAAAGGGTTCGTCTCAGAATACGCCATATTCTAGTCTGAATGTTAGGTATCGAGGCAGGCTATACTGTGAAGACATATGGTTGCCTTTCAGTCGACAGACGTCAACTTTTTCAATCTCTGACATATTGCACCAATTTGTTATCTGTATATGGTAGAATTCTGCTAGCGGATGTTAATCCTCCAAGGTCCGTCCTCTGGGCATGCCGTTTGTCAAATATGTGTAGGTTTATTGTCTTGGTGGGAATTTAGCGCACGATGTCGGGCATTACTGGTTAGTTTTTCAGTGTATTCTTGCACTCACCATGTTGCTCCATCAGACGCCTTCGATCCTCATCCACTAACATCGAATGAGTTACTTATTTGAGCCGATCCGGCATCACAGCTTCCGAGCTAACGTATACATTTCAACGTAAGCCGGTGATAGAGACCGTGCGGTTCCGGTATAGTCTCCACATGAACATGCAAAATAGAAGCGTGGCAGAGGTACAAATGTTACGTCTTAGAATCCTCCGTATTCTAGTCGGAAAGTGCCGTCACATGGTTGCTTTTTATTCCCCAGACGTCAAATTTCTTGACTTTTCGCTCAGTAGCATAGGTTATTAGATCTGAAAAAACAGTATAAAACATTTAACGAGCAAAATCTTTCCAGAAACGATTTTCATGAATTTACGAAATGTCTCTTCAAGCAAGTTAAATTACTTATAACCCATCTAAATGTTTCTTATTCGGCCCACTCTAGCACTCGCTGACTAATCCAATCTTATGTGAATATTTCCAGACGTCTTGTCTGACAGTTCAATAGCCGAATTAAGGAAATAGTTTTTGCCAATTGTTGTCACCAACCTATAGAGTTGATTATACAGTTGTAAGTTATGTAGTAAAAACGTTCTGGAGTTTTAGAAGTTTGTTATCACAATCTTAATTCTGCACTAACTGCGATCGACGACATGCAGATCAATGTCCTGGTCATAAGCTATAGGGAGAGAGTATGTGATCATATTGACTTGATAAGCAGTTCCATGTGCTTGTCTTGTCAAACGAGGACTTTTTTCGGACGACAACTCCTGATCGAATCTCGACGATAGATTGTCAACCAGTTTCAGAGTTTATAATTCATATTCCGAGTCAATATCCCATTGCACTTGGAGCAATTCTCCCAGTGTTTGGGGAGCGAAACCCATGAACAGCTGTTAATATTAATTTATAAGAAAATCGTCAAAATTACAAAATTCAAGTTGGAGAGTTCTCATGAAGGATTCAGCTAGTTCAGGTAACTATTATCTGCAAATAAGGTTATCGATTCTTCTGAACCAATTTAGCAACGCCAATTTCCATCCACATGGGGCAAACTGATGATGGAATGACTTGTCAATTATTGGTAGGGCAAAAGAGAGTGTCTCTGTGCAGTGACTCGTGACTTTTTCTGATCAGCTTCTGTTTCGTATATTTCATTTTTCTGTCTTTTAAACTAGAATATTTTGAACTGGTAATAGCTGGTATATTTTCATGTACTATTTGTCAAATTGTACATTATTCTAAGCATAAGGACACTTTCATTGAATTCACGGAAAATATAGTACATATGTATAAAATTATGTCGGATATTACTGGTTCAAAATAATTCACATCCACATAGCGCAAAATGATCATTTGGAAGCTATTGTTATTGTTCATATTCTACTGCGTGTGATAAATGGAGAAACATTTGAAAAGTCAATATCAACTTAATATCCGAAACAACTTTGTTTTATACCATTAATTGTTACTGTGTAGGTAAATTGGAGCGATATGCAAGAGGTGGGAAAAATTGTCTGCCGACTAAAAAGCAACCATATGACTCTACAGGAAAGTATTCGTCGACACCTAACATTCAGACTCGAGAATACAGTGGACAGACTCGAGAATACAGTGGATTCTCGGACGTAGCTTTAGTATCTCAGCCTCGCTTTTATTGCAGAGGTTCATGTGGAAACTATTAAGTATCCGCACGAACACTAGCACCGGCTTAAGCGGAATTATATACGCTAGCTCGGGAGCTGTGATGACAGATCAGCTCAAACAACTCCTCTGATGTGAATGGATGAGCATAATGAACGTCTGATGGAGTAAACGATTGAGCAAGTCGACAAACTCGTCATTTTATAGTTGCACTGGTCCACGTTTACGTTTACAAATTCACGTGCTAATACCGGACATTCAAGAGGTAGTCGTTGTTTATAACACTTTGCTGAGTTAATAATCGAAAACCGTTATAGTTTGACACAGTACCTGAATGCGTGAATTTCATCCGGTACTGATAAGCAGCCAGTAAGGTATATGGCATTGGTCTGAGAATTACAGCAACTTCGTTCAATTATTCATCTGCACAACAGCAAAGTTTCGAAATGTAGGAATTAACGCTTGGCTGGGCAAGTAATTTAATGAGTTTATTTGGGTACTAGTTTGGTGATGCACGGAAAATACCAGATGCTCATCGGGAACACAAGATGACTGAGGCTTGGCAAAGAAAAAGAGACGAAAACGCTCCTCGTGATGAAAATAGTGGAGGGATGCTTCTACCACTCATGGAAATCCCATGAATTTAAGTGAACATCCTTGGGAAATAGATGACAGGTTATATAATTGCGGTCATTGAAAGCGACATTTTATCGCGCTGTGAAAAGGTTGGTTGTAGTTGACGTTGATGAAGGATTATAGGGTTAACGATTGTGTCTCTAAATTCTCGTTATTACTAAAAACAAAACGATCGTCTTAGAGAGCTGACATTAAAATTTATGAGAAATAATTATTGATGAGCAGTGAGAAGCATAACCAAGTGTTCGACAATGCAGGCGTCAGATCATGGATGGAACTGCGTCTCTATGGTATGTGTTTGGGATATCACTAGCTCGGATAAATTTTCGAGATTCGCTTATTACACACTTCATCCCTGGTCGTTCTATCGGGGGTACATTGTGACTATATTGTCATAATATTGCCACACTTGTATGTTTCCTATGGTTGGTCCATGTTCTACCTTCAAGCACATCCCTTAGTATGATTTTCAATGTATTCTCTAGTTTCACCCAAGAGTGTCAAAATAATTTTAGAGTGTATAACTGATATTCCGATCAATATCACACTGCACTTGAATCACTTCTCCAACTGTTTAGGAGCGAAATCTGTTAATATTAATTTGTAAGAAAAACCTCAAGAGCAGAAGGTCCAAATTGGAAAGCTCTGATGAAGAATTCAGTCAATTAATAAACTATTACGTAGCCGTCATTAATTGAAATTTCACACCAACATTTGACGAAATAAGGACAGTCACGGTTACGGCATTGAATTAAAAATAAGGCTATCGATTCTCCTGTGCCACTTCAACATCGCCAATTATCAAATGCAACCCTTTGAAAATAGAATGTCAATCCACATGGGGCAAATTGATGTCCAGGGAATAATTATGCGAATATTGTAAGTACATCAAAGTCGATATCCAATTGATATCCCCGTTATGTGTTATATTCCATCAATTGTTAGTCCCTTATCACAGTGTCAATTAGCTGAACGGTTTGTAAAGTACAATAAGGATGTTCAAATTTCGACAGCGCTCTTACGCCAGTATCCACACTCTGTTATCTGATCTAGCTTTATCAAGGTAAGGACAAATAACTTGTACGATATCAACGGAAGTTTGACAATAAGAGTTTGTCACATATTTAATATTTGGAAGATAAGAGCTACAGTCGCGAAGGAAATCCCGTTAAATTACCGTTTAACCATCTGTCTCTAAAATTTAATTGTTTTGTAGAGAGAAACATTTAACAGTTTTCATTGCCATCGGCGATATACACGATAATTGTCATGTCGACTGTTTCTCATTCACTGAAACATATATTACCACTGTATATGGATGATGACTAATGATTGAGTCTCGAGCGGACACAACTTGGGTTAATTATCGATACTAGTCATTGGTCTCAACAATCCACAGATTGTAGGCCACTCCTAGTTCATTCATGTACGCCAACAAAAACATTTCTCGCAGATGTAATTACTTGATGCAATGTTATGATGGTAACCGAGGAGGTTAATTTGATAACGTAATGTTATAATTTAGACGTATGCAGTGAATTGTCATTCCGCGGATAATCACTTCATTGTGATGTAATAACACGACAATAGAGAGGGGTTTGCTTGCATAACAATGCGACCAATTTCCGTTTGCTAATAATGAGAATGTCTATATATATCAAACCTGGCATCCAATGCGACCTCACTCTTTGATGCTGTTTAAGTGAATATCAGCCCAGTCGATAAGCCCATCATTTACAATGTTGTCGTGGGATACATAGAGGATCTCCATTACCAATTTTGACTTTCGTCAAGAAAAACTTGATTTTCCTTTTATTATATACTTTTGTGGTACTAGTTTATTCTGGATGTTTGAAACGTTACAATAATTCAGATTTCATAGAGCTTTTCGACTGAAGGAACACTGAAACGTTGATTATTTTCACTCTAGCGTCACTCAGGGACAACTATGCTGTCAACAAATTCGCTCGTGTTACGAATGCAAGTCAATTTCCTTCAGTCTGGTATCATGCAATATATTATCGATAGCATCCAGCAGATCTGATGAATTTTTGTCTCCCAAATGAAACATTTCATGACAACCGGACAGGCGCCCCCGCCCTTCTCTTCGACAGAAAGCACGAGCGATCGTGTGTCGAACTGGGCTTGTCCCGCCTCTGAGGCGTGGGTTCTCGTTTGCCCCCCTGGCTGGACAACGGAGTTTTTGCTCGCAAAGAATATTCTCTTTCCAAACCAAATTGAGATTAGCCTTTAATTTCGTTCCTGTATACCCAAACAACATCATTTTTATTGAGCAAAATCGATTTATTACAGAAAGTTATACCGTCATAGTCAGATTTATTAGATTTGCCCGTCGTGGTTGTTGTTGTGTGAAAGTTCGGCCGAGTTATTCTTGCGACTTTTGTCGGACTCTGAATGAATAATTACTGATAAGAGTTACTGTCGTTGAATTAAGTTGTGTTTCATGTCTTCTCATTAACGTTGAGCCTTCGACTGATGAAGGTGTTTTTATTTTATTTTCCGCGCTATGTAGTTCGTGTTGCACTCGGCTGTCGCTGTGTGCGTATATCGGTGCACGTGTACTCATTGTCATCATTCCGAGTATTTCGTATTCATTTTATGCCTGTTCGTGTCTTACGTTTTGCAATAATATGGTTTTCATAAGGCGTAATAATATACAAATCCTTCTCAAATATTCAGCTTGTTTTTCTTTGGCACATAAAGCTGGTGTATTTTGGCTCATTTGCCCTATCACTGTGACCATGGCGACATGTATTTGTGCGCTAATATGGATATCTTCACTGCTTGTGACGTCATTTGTCAGATCATCACTGTAGCAAAAATATCGCTTTCATTCAACGGATACCTTTCACTTTCTCATCAGCAAGTATATAATAAATTCACAAAGTAAAATTTGGCTTTAGTTCACGTTGATGAAGGATGATGGGGTCAACGATAATATCCCCAAATTCTCGTTATTACCACAGCAAAGCGTTCGTCGAAAAGAGCTGACTTCAAAATTGATGCGAAATAATTATTAATGCGATTGTCATATCATGGATAGAATTTTGAAAGCATGGTGTACCCTTTGGGATACACCGGATGAAATTAAGATTGGCTAATTACACGCTTCATCCCAATCTGGTCGATCTACCGGGTAAATGAATTTATTTTCATAACAGTGCTACACTATAATATTACCAATGGTTGGAGAAGGTAACATATCTGTGATTATGATTTTCAATGTACTCTCTAGTTGCATCCAACTGGGGATTGAATCCCATAAACAGTGTATCGTCTAACTGGCATCATCCGAACCGTTTACCGTTCTTGAAATACAAATTGCTGTTAATGCGCATCCCTGAATGAGATCGTCTATAATCCTCGATCGTTTCCTCTATACACATTTGCGATAACCTGATCCATTTTTTCAATATTGTTTTCGAATGCGACTGCAAAAAGACTGCAAATGAAATAATGCACTACCGTTGAAC
Source organism: Hanleya hanleyi (assembly GCA_036873755.1). Classification (NCBI taxonomy): domain Eukaryota; kingdom Metazoa; phylum Mollusca; class Polyplacophora; order Lepidopleurida; family Hanleyidae; genus Hanleya; species Hanleya hanleyi. The sequence goes on along the minus strand of JAVTVY010012129.1, from coordinate 7,158 downwards.
AATCCAATCGTTCATCTTTCGTAACTTTGGAAGTAGCGATATTGAAACAAAAATTGGTAAAACTGGCGAAATAATGGAAACCGATATTCCTGATCGTTCTCCTATCGAATGCTTCAAAATAAGCAGTCTTGAATAAACAAATCGGGATTTAGACCCTCATAAATGGGGAACTGGACGATCTGAGCTGCATCTGCTGAGAATAACCTAATTCTTCGCAAGCGATGATTTTTAATTCGGCCCAAGTTTTGACCCCTCCACACCCTCTCATCAGCAAATAGGAGCACAGATGCTTCAGTTGCGCTACAATGATCAAATATTTTGCTTCATGGAATATGTTAAAATACGATTACGAGTCCGTCATTCATAATCCAGCCGTCGTCCATTAGAGAATATCCGCGTCCATAATCCAAAGACCTATTCCATATTCCATATAACAGTATTAGCACCAAATTCAAAAAGACAATCATAGTATACATAAACATAGGATTGTTTCCTGCAAGAGAGAAGCGGTCAACAGTTTTCAATGATGCCGGCAAGACATCATGATGTTCCAAAAATATCAAATCCGTATCGCTGATCAGTATTCTTAATCCATAATATTCGTTGTGAAATCGTCATCTAAAGAATGATGTATCTCAGTCACGCTTTGATTGTGACTGTTCATATGAGTACCATGAGGATCTTGAAGTACATGGGTGCACACGGCCCCTAGCCCCGGGTTAAGCGGAATTAGACACAAGTTACGAAACGTAGCGCCATAGATCTTGCACGCTACGTTCGTATTTTGCTATCAGCATGCGATATGTATCGCCAAATTTGAAAAACTTTGAGTGGAGGCGCTTTATAAGTTTCTACAACAATAACCAATTTCTCGTGTTGAAGTAAACGAACATGGCTGTCTTAAAGAATTTCCGAGGCAAATGCCACTATGATCATAGGAACGGAGAAGGACAAATTAACAAGCTGTTTTTTTGGTGTGCAAACAATTGCACTTGCACAGGTAAAGAAACGCATCAATCAAGATTGGGGTAGTGATGCGAGAGCTAAGGCATAGTTGCGCTGGCAGGGAACTATCCATCTTACTATTTAGGGGAAGTTGAACCTCATATCTGCCTTGCTGTTATATGAACGTACACGATCAAGATAAAATTTGGCACACAATATGATTTTATCCATCATTATGATTTTCAATGTATTCTCTATAGTTTGTACGTTCGCCCAAGCATCTCCACATCGTTTGGAAGCTGGACCACAGAAGCATCTTATTGTCTGACATATCCGACCAGCTTTGCATTACGAGTAATTACAAGCTCCTGTTAAGTCGGATATTTATTTCTACCATTTCTAATTCACTCTCGTGGTGCGGAGATGACGGAATCGATGGGCCACCGTTAAACCCTGGTTTTCGAACCTGTTCACTCGAGTTACCCATTGTAAAATAATTGTTTGTTGCGCCAATTTATACCAATAACAACTTGCATTCTATAAATACACTCTCGATTGGGCGTTTTTTATATATCTGGCGGTCACATAGTTCATCATTTTCTATTAGATGACTTGATATGGCTATTACATCGTCGCTTGGAGATATTTGTATCTAATACCTCTCAAGCTGGGGGCATGCGGTCATGTCATTGAAGATGACCATATGAACAGTTACAATAAAGGCGTGGCTGGGATATGAATCATCACAGAGATCAATATTGGTTCTTGCGATGTTTTAGAAATATGAAATCAGTATATTTTATGATTTCTTGTCAGTACGTTGGCATCGTTTTCCATTCTCCTTTTTAATGTTGCGTTTACCTGGAATTTTACCAGTATGTCCCATCCTGGTTAAACACTGCTGAGATTGTAAGAGGTGGAAAAAGTTGAAGAAGTCTGGCGACTGAAAAGCAATCATGTGACTCCACAGGATAGCAACTCTCGACACCTCATATTCAGACTAGAATACGAAAGATTTGAAGACTTCTTATTCCAGTCGAGCTTTTACTGCTTTCAGTGGGAAAACTGTGGGGTAGCCAAACGGCCTCTAACCCCGGCTTAAGCGGAATTAGATACACTAGCTTTAGAGAAGTGATGACAGATCAGCTCAAATAAGTACCGGGCTTGACGTTGATGAATGTGCATTGAGAACGTCTGACGAAATATAAAGCGCCTAAACATGGTTTAAGCATGGTAAATACAATAATACCCCCAAAAAACTAACATGTAATGCCCGATGAGATTCGGATGAGATCGGAGTTAATCATTTTGTGGTGACGCCTTGTAAGTCATAGAATGTTTCAAGCGTTCTCTTGTTCAACTGTCTTGTTCAAAAGAATCGCTGTCGTTGCTCAATGCATGTTTTGCCTAGATGAATAAAACACAGTTTGGGGTGTTGTTTTATCTGTAAATGCGTTAACAAGTATGAAAGAAAACGCAGGTTTAATTTATTTATAGGGCGTTTTAATCAATCGCAATTTTTGATTCATTTATTTGAGAATATCGCAAAAGAAAGTGAAAAAAACGATGCCTTCTCAGTAAAACCAACTCATTCTCTCGCAAACTGGATTTTTCTGAGGCGGACTGATGCATAGCACGAACAATCACGTCGATTTACACCACGATCATCGTTTTTCTTATAGGTCGCATGTTCGAAAACAGTACCTTCGAAAAAGCGATCATAGCGTGCAAGATTGATAATGTGTGTATAACCCGGGGTTATGGCCTGTTCGAGTATCATGTGTTTCTCCTCTCCATGCTGTTCAAATTAACAGTGAATAAGATAAATACTCTGGAAACGATTTTTATTTCATTTAGATAAAGAACAATTGATTAGGATTGTGTGAATATAACCTCATCCTGTCTTGCTGAAAACTATTGAGCACTTCTCTTATTATTTTTATTTTATACACATTTGGAATTGGAGCTAACTGTAGCACGATACAGGTATTTCGATTATTGACGCGGATATTTATTTAGGGGCGACGCTGAATATTGTATTTGGGATCTGACGCACGGGCTGTTCGAGAAAAGCGGCGAATGAATCTGGATCAATATTTGGGATCGGCTCCTTATCAATTCACGTTGAACGGGTTTCAGGAAATGAAATCTTAATTTAAAAATACATCGAACCATGGAAGCCCCAGAAATGATGAACTTGGCAATTTGTGTTGTATTTGTTCAGAATGATCCAATCCTTCTCAATCGATGAGTTGTTAATCGATACAAATTATTAAATATGTTGCTACATGGAAGGTATTAAAACACGGTAGTCATTTTCTCGTCCTGAGGTAAATGAACACAGAAGCGTTTAGTCCGTCATTCAATATTCAGCCGTCGCCCAGTAAAGAATTTCCGCGCCCATAAGCGTTCATGCCTATCCTAAGAGTTCATGAGATTACAAAATCATTATGATCTCAGGAACAGAGAATGACAAACAACAAACTTTTTTTGCAGATAATTGTTTTTAGTTTGTACGCATCAATCAATTATATTGATCAGATTGCTGAGACGTTGTTGCGCTGGAGACGAAATTTTCTTCTGCTTATTCCGGGGAAGTCGCTGTTATTTGAAAGTATATGATCAAGAAATAATTGGGAAACAACCTGTTTATTTTTGGCTCAAGATTTTTCAGCATTTCCGATTTTTTTCTTCAGATGAGCTGAACCCTGTTCGGGATTCTTTAATTTGAATCATTTAGTTTTGCTCAACGATAAGATTGATTGCTGTTGTCGGGTAACTTGAAAACAAATACAATAATGGTGTTATTTAATAATAACCATAGGCTAAATATAATAAAATAAAGGTAATAATAGAAATTAACTGAATGAAATAATAATAATTTTAATAATGAAGTATAATACTACTTTTATTCAATAATAGTCACTATATTGAGCACGATAATGAAATCTTATTAACAAAAAACTATAGACATTGGTACTGTACAGTTACGAACAACAAATTAGTAGTTACTGTCTAATATACAGTGAGCCTCCACAGAAACTACACAGCGCCCAACAGCTCCCGTCATTACACAGCGATCGCGTAGTTACTGCTGAAACTACATAGTATTTCACAGAGGCTGTCTCGAGGGTTAGTCTGGATCGTTTTGAAGTAAAAACAACAATTACCAGCAGGTTCATTTCAAGGGCAAGATTTCCATCTCTGATATTTATATCAATCTCATATCACAGTTCCCAACATGTGGAAAATCAATCAAGTTATATTGGATATCGACAGAAAAACACTGCTCTATTCTGACGTTGTTAACCGCGATTTCTCAGGACGCTTTTTTATTGCTCTTCCAATAACACAACATTATTACACATATCATATCCCTTTGATAATTCCGAATGTCAGAATTAGAAAATATATCCGCAAGAGTAATATGTTGGTGTTTGTTTACTGTGTGGTAGTAAACGTGATATCAGTATCAATGTGACGATATGGATGAGGCTAATTCATTGACCGCCATTTTGCGCTCAAGTTTTCCTGACAAACAATGTATTCAATACTGTGAAGTCTATGGATCCATGTTTAATTAAAAGCATAACACAAATATCATGACTAAAAGCCACGATTATGTTCACATCTGCTACCTGATACATTGAATGCGCCTGAATGAAGGTCATCGCGCATGCGCAATTTACCCTCACAATTTCCGACCTAGGCACGAACCCTATCTTTGTTTCACAATACATATATAATACAAACAACGCGAGGATGAAATTTCTCATCTAGATGGAAATAGTTTCATACACTGGAGACAGGGCGGGCAAGGAAATGTCTCTTCGAAACCCAATAACTGAAGAGCTCGCTGTAGAATGCATGGATATTAGTTATTCTTGCATGAGCAGTGGGATACATTGTCTGTCCCCTATCAAATACACGTGGACTTTCATGGCGCTCTGTGTGTATGGTATGCGCCACAGGATGCAGTTTCAACAACTCAAATTCATTTGAAGTTTTTTGATTACATGTTGAGGCTTCTTCCAGTCGATTTAGCAATCACATCATGGTTTTTGTAATCGCAATACTCAACAGAGTTTTTTTTTTTTTTTTTTTTTTTTTTTTTTTTATTAATGCAATGAAAATATATATACATATAAACATACATACTACATTACCAAACATGACGTTACACGATACGAAATCGTGCATACAAGAACGCACAACACATGTACACAACAATACATATAACACACATACAACGGAATTTCTGAAGTGGTGTTTCTCAATAGAATACATACAATAGTATTTTAAGATTATATACATGCATTGATATCGGTTTATCCATTCTATATGAACAGTTTTCAATGTTTAACTAAATATTATCAACAGATATATTACACTGGGATAGCGTCTCCACGTAGAAAGATGCAAATATAATATATAATTCAGTGTACATATAGGAAATATTTATATAAAGCAAAAATGTGTTTTCATCAAACAAACTGGTGAAGATATAAACAAGTAAATATTTAATATGAAATTTGATATATTGAGTTAGAAAAGAAGTAGTTGCCATTTTTGGTAAACGATGATAGATAAAGATTATGTCGACGGCGTCAGTCAAAGTCCATTTATTCAAAGTGGTCTTTAACTGAAATCCATTTCATAGCAAATAGTTCTTCAGTGTCATTTATGGAGGATAATGTCTTCTCAATTTGGTACTGGTGCTGAATTTTGTTTAAAAGTATATTGAAGTTTAACGTGGAATTCTTAAATTTATTGTTGTATATATATCGTTTTGATACCAACATCAGAGTATTTAGGAAGTGCTGATGTCTACCCCAACCTGCTATTATATTAAGTTTTGAGAGATCACCGCGAATTTTTACTGTTTCATTCAGCCATATCTGCAAATCGAACCATAATTTTTGTACAACAGGGCAAAATAAGAACAAATGCTCAATCGATTCTTTTTCTAATGCGCAGTAAGAGCAATGGTTGTCATTTCTTTTCCCAATTATATGTAAAAAACTATTTGTACATAATGTTCTTTGCAGTATTCGATATTGGAAGTCTCTTAATTTTGTTTCCTTGGTAGTAGTGACATTACTTATGAAAGCATCTTCCCAGTTCACGTCGATTTGCGTTTCAAGTATATTATTCCATTTTTCGGATGCTTTTGTACTAAAAGGCTCACTAGTATGATTGATTATGTCATAGAATATTTTACACCCTTTTTCTTGCCTTGTCAAAGTCCTTTTTTCAATTCCATAGTTCGGGTAATGTAAAAGTTTAACTGAAAACTGTTTATTTATTATGGTTGTCCATTCTTTAGGGATTGATCTCACGACACGCATATAATCCAGATATGTTCCCTTGATGTTGTATGTTTCTTTAAGCCTTTTGAAATCGAGAAACTCTCCGTTGCTGTTAAGAATATCTCTAATGTACATTATTTTCTTTTGGAACCAGTCTTTGATAAACAAAGTTTGCTTCAATTTTCCGTTAAACCATAACGATTCGTCCAAAATGTCAGTTATGGTGGTGGGAATCAGTTTTTTACGTAAGATTCTCCAGGCTTCAAACGTATCTTTCCAGAATGGATTTCTAATAGTTTTTATTACTTCCTTGATATATTCGTCTCCCACATTCCACATGTAGGGTGTTTCTGAAAGGTTGAGACTGACTATAGTTTTCCATTTTTTATTTTGGGAATGTAGTCTTTTAATCCAGGATATCTTCAAGCTGTGAATGAAATTATTTATATTAACCATTCTTAATCCACCGTATCTATAGTCTTGTGTTAATATATTTCGTTTGATCCTGTCGTTTCCTTCGTTCCAAATAAATCTGAATAGTATAGTATTGAGTACTCAACAGAGTTTCAATACTCCAAATCGAAGAAGACCATCATCGCTCAGGAATTCATATCCGATAAATCGCACTGCCTTGTCGCTATCTATTGTGCGAACTTAAGTTTCGCATTCGGTTCCACACGCCAACTATTCACGTCATCGCGCGCGTCATCTCCATTTGACTGACGAGAACGCATCACCATACAGTTGCCTCCGGCAACCCACTTGCGACCTCGTTGTAGACCCCCACTCGACCATCTGGCACGCCAAATATTCATGTTCCTGCTTCTCAAAATATACTCGTTTCCTGAGCTTACATACGGGTCTAACCTTCGACCGGTGCGATCCCTTTGACCGTGTCGTGTTT